>APFE031595174.1:0-14986 GCA_000404065.3 Pinus taeda | reverse complement strand
TCCTCTAGGGTTATCCAGAACCAAAAAGAGATTCTTGAAAATGAAAGCTTCAAAGTTTTGTATTATAGACAATGTTTTATTTTGGAGAAATCATGAAGGTATTTTGCTTAATTGCCTAGTTTACGATGAAACTGACAAAGTACTAAGGAATTTCATGCAGGGGACTATGGAGGACACTTATACTGGAAATCTACAGCTGATAAGATTCTAAGAGCTGGTTTTTGTTGGCCCTCCCTATTTACTGATGTGAGAAAATTTGTAGTTTCATGCCATAAATGCCAGATCTTTGAAGGAAAAAGAACGTTGTTACCCTTACCCCTCAAGCCTATTTCAACTGAAAGGCCTTTTCAACAATGGGGTTTAGATTTCATCAGATAAATTCATCCTTCCTCTTCTGGACAACACAAGTGGATCTTAGCTGCCACAGATTACTTTACCATGTGGATAGACGCTATCCCTTGTAGGCAAGCCAATGACTCAATCATCATACAATTCTTAGAAAACAATATCCTGTCTAGATTTGGCTGTCCAGAAAAGATTATGACAGACAATGTTGTTGCTTTTAAGTCCAAAAGAATGATTAATTTTTGCCACAAATACCACATTACCTTATGTTATTCCACAACTTATTACCCCCAAGGTAATGGCCTAACAGAATCATCCAATAAAAGCTTGATCAACATCATCAAAAAGGTCTTGGAGGAGAACAAAAAGAACTGGCATAAAAAGTTAATAAATGCACTGTGGGCAGACAGATTGACCACTAAAAGATCTATTGGAGCCAGCCCATATGAATTGGTTTATGGCATGGAAGTTGTGTTCCCCTCATCCTTAGGAATCCCTGTGATCAAATTGTTGCAAGAGTTACAAGCAGAACCCAATGACATCCAAAGGAGAATCAATCAAACTATTCACTTGCAACAAACTAGAGAGGAAGTATATCAGAGAACTCAGATTCTGCAAGAAAAGCTCAAGAAAATGATTGACAAAAGAACAAAAGCTGAGGATTTCTTCACAGGAGACAAAGTGCTAAAGTGGGACTCTAGAAGGGAAGACAAAGGAAAACATGGCAAATTTGATTCCCTGTGGAAAGGCCATTTTGTCATCCAGGCTGTACAAGGAAACAACACCTATTTTTTGAAGAGTTTGGATGGCACGGAAACTCAGGAAGGCCCAGTCAATGGGAAAATGCTCAAGAATTATTTTGACCCTCTTTTTTAAACAGAACAAGAGGGTAGTTTGTACATAAAAAGTGTTTACTTTAGTAGTTCATTTCAGCAATAGGATAGGAAATATGATGCAGAAAATTTTGAGAAAGAAGCAAACAGCTATACCACCCTTGGTGTTTATTTTTGCATCCCTACTTTTCCCAAGTTCTCTCTTGATTTTTTATGACAAACAATTTAGATCAACCACCAAAGACAGAGCTGCAGTTAGATTAAGATCAACTTATGTGAAAAGCATTTATGCCACAAAGGTTCAATTGGTTAGCTTGCAGCAAAAGGAAGTTTTAAAAACACAGCAAGAAATGAGAATGAGGCCATCTGACATGTTGTTCTTGGCTTTTCTCTTGGAAAATCCATCCCCAAGTGGAGCCACTGTTAGGTTCCTATACCAATAGGTGTCATTTCTCATGATTGACTATGGAAATACCAAATATGATCATCCTTTCCATGCTGCAAAGGTTCCATATTATCAATAATCAAGATTCAGATAAAGAGAAGAGAAAGGAATCCCAAAGAAAAACCAGGAAAGTGCCTTGTTAAAACAGGCAAACAGAGAAGTGCAATCACTGACTTTATCACAATTGATGAATAGCCAGACAGTTTAACCCTGGCTAGATCATCTTTAAATTTCTTGTTTTAGAATAGAGAATAAGATTTTCTCAAACAGTTCAAGATTGGCAGATCACTAGATTAGATAGAGAATTAAAGGGCTCAACTGCTCAATCTGAGCCCTGGGTTGAAATAAGGATAGATTTAGATAGGAGGGCAGCCAAAAGAAAGGAGGAAAAGCAGGATTTGCTAGCACAAATGCACCCAATCAAAGGATGAAAAAATCTTAGGTATTTTAGGTTGGGTAGGTAGATAATTATGAGGTTGCAGAAAGCAGAGTGATGTTCAGTTTAAACACTATTATAAGCATCATGGCAAAGTGGCTACAAGTTCAGCGGAGTATGACTGACTTCCCCTTTCATTTCCCCAACAAATTTCACTAACATCCCCTAAGGATATTGAGATATGCTCAATAGTCCTAATCCATTTCATTTTTAAGAGATACTAAGCATAACATTGCATTTTCTTGGTAAACACAAGCCACATTTCTTGTGTAAATATAATTGTCTCATTTCCCCTTCATCTCCTAAAAAATCTAAGTTTTACCCTATAAACTTAGCATTTCCCTATCACTTGTCATATTAACATCCTAACTTTAGAATATAACTCCTATATTAATGTTTACCTACCCCTACTATGTATTAAAAGCAAAAAACCCCAAAATACGATATATATCCCATCCCTGCCTAATATGGCTATGGTTCAAATAGTCCTTGGGAACCATTGGTCCATCTAGGGCCAATGATAGCCCACCACATGTCCTACTTGGATTTGTTAGATCTCTCGTCCAACAAATAACCATACCCTCTTTGGCTGCACAATAAACCTATTTAATTAACCTTTAGTTAATTAAAATATCGAGGTCGATCTGCATTTGTCAAATAAACCAAAGTTCCAAACCCTCCAAACATTACAAAAATTAAAACTTATCGCGCACGCTGTTTTGTTAAACCCTCGAAAACTTACCTTCCCGTCCACCGTCGGATCACCTTCTCTAGATCCGATGGTCCTCATTGATATTGCAAGCGCCCTAACGTCAGGTCGTTAGCACCTGATGGTTGGCGGTTTTCCTGTTGTACATAGGGACACTTGGCGCGTTCCCATTGCATCGGGCCGACGTTGACAGAAATCGCCTCCGTACCAAAGGCGGTCCAATGGAAACCGGATACCGCCCTCCGCGCTTCCGCCCGATGTCACCATCTCGTCAGCCAGCATGTCATCATCCACGACGCCCGTCCTGCCGCCGTGTCCGCCATGTCACCCCCTTATCAGCAAGCCATGTCAGTGACTACATCATCCTCTATACCCCGCTACTGGACAAAGCAACGTCATGCTGACGTCATCCCCGAAACGCGCCAAAAAGCCCGAAAAGTCCAAATTTTTATAAAAAACATGGGAAAGTGATTGTTTTGTTTATTTTCGAAACTCGTTGACTGCGGAACCCTGCATGCAATTTTACGATGAATTGGCCACCGCTGCTGCACAGTTTGTCACCCAGCTCAGTCAACTCCACAGTGCATCACTTCAGCTCAGCCTACAGTCTCCACCTTACTTCAGGCACCCGTAAACCAAGTCTCTTTCAGACAGCCTCAACATATTGGAGCAAGCAAATCAGCTACCACAACTTCACAACAGTTGGCTCAAGAAGCCACTCCACCTGCAGGGAAAGGTAAAGAAATTCAACATTCAGAGCAGCAGAGTACAATGGCAGAATAGCCATCTACAAATTAGGAAAAGGGTCAAGAACAAGGCCCTTCAACCCAAGTAAAGGCAGCTGAAATCCCTGTACTACAAACCCCTCACAATAAAGAAAGAGACAAAAAGAGGGGCAGACCTGAAGAGACACCTACAAGGACATCTACAGATCAGCAGGGTGAAAAAAGACAAAGGCTAAACCCCTATTCTGAGGAGGAATTCGCAGAAGAAACAAAAGGTAACATCAGGGGTGAGGGAACTTCTGAACAACAGATTCCTCCAGTTTTAGAAACATCAACTAGCTCCTTTCAGCAGGAGCAAGAGAGACAGCCTGGTGTGGAGGTTTCATCCACCAAGCAAAAAAGCAAGCAGAGCTCAAATATCAAGAGAGCATTCATAGAAATTAAAGCTAGAAATGAACCAGTGAGGTTTCAGCCTTATAATCAATTGTTAAGAATGGCTCCTACCAATCAATAAAGGCTGATAGCAGCTTGTGATATGCAGGTAGGGAAGATGACCCTTAATCACTTCAGGCCCACTGTACAACAGCCACAGTCAGCTGCAGATTATATTAGAACCAATCTGGAAGTTCTTGCCAAAGACATCCATCCAATAGACTAGATTGAGTTGCACAAACAGGCTGGAGAAATGGTATACTCCACCTTAGCAAACAGAGCTCTAATGGCCCATAGACTGCAAAATTCATTATATAACACATCTGCCTAATTAGAGCTGGAGAAAGACTCCTCATTGGCCAAGGATAATAGAATAAAATCCTTGGAAGAAATCATTATAGAATTGGGACATGATCCCAATGATCCCAAAGGCACACAGGCCTTAATAAGGAAAAAGGAAGAGGACATAGCAGCCCTGAGAAGACAATTGAAGCTGCCAACTACTATACATCCTCAAACCACAGAGGTGGCACAACAAAAGGAAGAAGAGGATGTGGTCAGCTTACTAATGAGGATGAACCAAAGACTGCTGGACACAGAATATGCCTTGGAAGAAGCTCTACAAGGAAAGCAGCAAGAGTTGGCCTCTCAGCTAGCCCAAACAGCTCCAATTCTCACAGCTCATCCTCCAACAGTCACTACAACAACACCTCCCCTTGATAGAGCATCAACAACAGGTACCTCAACTTCAGCATTAGCTATAGCAAGTGCACTACAGGAGGCTAGCTTGAGCATGGAGGAAATGATGAAAGAGAGAAAATATTTGGAGACCCAGATGGCAGAACTGAAGGAGACCAAGGAAAAACTAGCGAAAATTGAGGTTAGTTATGACAAGTCAAAGATGACTGTAGCAGAGAAAATGAGGGAAGTAAAGGCCCTAGAGAATAAATAAAAGCCTTGGAGAAAGACCTCACTTTCCATAGAACCCTGACAGAAATAAAGACCATTTAGTGGGATAAGATTGGCCAAGCTATTGCTGATCAGTGGACAACAATACAAATCATTTTTGATCAGATAGAATTGATGGGATTGGCTCAATATGAAACTCAAAAGGCCAGGGTATTATTGGCCAATAAACCTGAGCAAGCCAATCAAATGATTCATTTTTTGAACATTCATACCAGTGAACAGTTAGCATTTTTGGACATTCATAACAGGACAGAGACTAATTTAAGAGTCAAGAAGGCTCTAACTATGAGAAATTTTGTTCAGACAGTAGAATGAAAAAGCTAGGAAATGCAAGCAGATATAGAAGCCTTCAGACATAAATTTGCAATGTTACAATGAAAAGGTTTACCTAGCTTGGTTACTAGCAGTGGGAAGCTGTTAAAGCAAGAACAATATGCTCATAGGCTAAATACCTATGTGCAAAATCAGATTACAGCATCATCAAGCAACACAGAAGAGATAGTCCCTCCCCCAGGACAAAGTTTGTATGATAAACTGGAAGGTTTGTTCTTCATTGAGCATGAGGTGGCACATATTTTTTATTTTCAGCCAAATTATTACAAGTACACTGAAGCTGATGAGACACTAATCAAATTGAGAAAGCATCAATTACCAACAGATCAGTGGTGGCAGAGTATGATGGAGGTTTTACCAAAATAAGTTGAGTTCTCCTTTTTTGTAAATTGTTGGCATTACAATTAAAAAGTAATATCAGGAAAAATCAAATCAGCTAAGGAAGAAGATTCACGCCAAACGATAAAACCAGCTCAGGCACAGGTGGAAAAAGGTAGCACAACAAGAACGCACATCAGGGAAGCGGTCATCAACCAACTATTAGAGTCAAAAAGTCAACAACAAGCAGGACACCTACAACAGCCAATACAACATATTTATTTCCTCAGTTATTGTTGCGTGGTTTTTTCCACATTAGTTATTGCTTATGCCAGAGTAGATGGATAAATTTATATCTAGATATTTCCCTATGGGATATTTTGTAAACGTCTTATAAATACTTTCAAAAGAGATGTATTACTGTTAGCTGATGAATATCATTCTGGACCTGCTCTGTAAATTTGAGAATTCTTCTGAATAAAATTGCTGGATGCTGTGTTGGTGAATTGTTGGTTCTAGAGTCAATGGCTGAAGGATGTGTTGCAGAATTCTTGTGTTGATGCATGGATCAATAAGTTTCCTTTACTCTTGAGTTACTGGATTTATGTTTTATTTATCATATGAATACCATGTTCTAAGTTACAGGAAAGAAGGATAACCGAGAATTTACTAGCTGTACTCTGTCTTCAATTCCTATAGTTTTCTATGTTTTCCACAGGATTAGCATAGGTAAGAATTCTTAAATGCTCTTGTCTCCCTGGTTCTTACAAACTAAATATGATCAAGGAATTCTTAATTGCTCCCTGATAATGTTTACACAATTTCCCTCTGTTAAACATAATGAAAGATTCTTAATTTCCTTTCATTTTTTGACTTCATTTCATCCTGCTTTCAGCTTCAATGTTGTTCTATGTTTAACTATCGTTCTCTGAAATATTACTATTGCCAAAGAAACCATATCCAGATGTTTATTTCATTAGACTCCATCAACCCAATGGTCTGAACTTTTCTCAACTTACTGCCTTGTTCTACTGAATGTCATCTTCCAAACACCAAACAAAACTTGTGTTTCATAACTAGCCTAACATACAATCAAACAAATCTAAATCACAAAGAGAGAGCCCTCTCTAGTTGCATATTGGCTAGGATCTACAGTTGAAAGACTGGTTAGTGGTTACCTCGGCCGTATTCCCTACTGGAGCAAGGGAACAACTTGAGTGATAACAGGTGACAACACAAAAATGACAAAAGTTTTATGTGGTTCGAAAAGATAAATAGGTCTTGCATCTTGATAATCTATAACATTTTCAAGAGTATTTTCTTTAACATCAGTCTATCGGGGACTATAGAACATGTTATCACTCAGAATTTTCTCAAGGTTAAAGAAATAAATTTCTGAGGTAACCACAAATAAATCTTTTAGAATTAGGTGCTAGCCCACCTAAATCAAGAGAGGGCTCTCTCTTTATGATTTAGCTATGTTTGAAAGGATTTTAGGCTAGTATTAATGTTCAAGGAGGTTGTTTTGTTTGAGAGTGGTGGATTTCTTAAAAAAATGGGCGAACTAGGCTTTTAGGCCATTGGGCTATGGAGTCAAACAGGGATAGTTCACTGGAATAATTCAAATTGTTGAGGTAGGATTTCAACCAGTAGGATAATAGATTAAAAACAAACTTCGAGGATTGAATGGGCGATAGTTCTGATCAAAACTAGAGGGCAATCAAGAATCCTCAAGTTAGGATCAGAAAGAGGAAGGGAATATAGGTCAACTAGCAGAGGGCAATTAAGAATCATATACCAGGCACCTATTAGAGAAAACTACAGGAGTAGAGGAGCAATTACGAATTCCTTTATCGAAATAATTTAGAAGAAAACATATAAATGTTAGACTATTGATAACAGAGAGAAATAAAGCTAATTCTGATATACTTTGACTATTTTACCATTTAGATTTCAGATGCATGAAACATTGAAACATATAGAAAACACATAAAATCACAAGGATAGAATACTTATTTGCAATTAGACTGCACATGAATTTGATGAAATGTCCTCAACTTTCATTCCTTTTCCAACAAAAAATCCAAGTTTGAGTACAAAATCTTTCTCAGCTTGATAGCATAGAGTTATATAGGTATTATAGAATCCACATCAAAATACTTCAAATGAAGAAGTATTTATACGATTTCTAAACTAAAATATATTGAAAAAATATCAAGGTTGGTTTCACAAATATCTCCAACTGTTTTACATTAATAGAACTTAAATATAGGACACTCAAAACTAATTAATCCATTTGGCACTATGTTATGGATTCATGGTGACAAAGAAGAGAACTTCGAATTTGATAGCAACTCTTAAGTGATGATGAGGCATCCCAGTCACTAACTGCTTCCTTCCTTTGTGCATTCTGCCCCAGAAATTCTGCAAACTTAGGTTCCAATGATACGCTTGTATATATCAATCCAAGTTAGATATGTGAACAGTGAAAGAGTTTATTGTAGATAACAATTTTTTTGAGATAAACCTCTCTCAGTTTCCCAAAATTCAGCTCCATCTGTTCACAATATGCTCTGCAAAACGATGTCAAAAAAAGGACTTTGCAGAAACTGAAAAATAGGCTGTGACGACATGCACTTATCTCCATTTTTGTAATACCTATGTAAAACATGATATAGGTTTTTGTAGACTGGCCTATTAGGAACAAAAACCTCCTCTAGTTTCTTGAAATACTTCTTGGATTGACCACAATAGTTTTTGCAAAACTATGACTTAAATAGGAAATTTCTGAAGAATGTACCATTTCTGCTCTGATTTCATCTTTTAACCTTAAATTTCTTTTAACTATTTCTCACTTTTACTTTGGATAAACTTCATTGTTGCTGGTGAAAGTGTTTTCATCTCTTTTTAACCCTTACACTCTCCAAGTTTACTTTTACTGTTTTACTTTTGCTGCTTACTTTTATTGCTCTGTTTTTTCATCTGTCTTTACTTTGACATGAATCTATATGCTCTGTAACTGTATTCCTTGTTGTTTATCTTCATGCTTGCTGATTTACTTAATTTGGTCTTCAATCTGATACTCTTTAATCTTGATACACTTTGACTGTTCTTTACTCTGTCCTTTTACCTTCACTGTATATTTTAGGTTTTTTACTGTCTATTTCAATAGTAGATCATTTAATTCCATGTTTCCTCTGTTTGTCTTTTAACTATATGTTTTATTTTCCATTTCTGTTTGAATAGATTTGATAACAATCTTAGAGTAAACAAGTCTTATGACTATTATTAAGACTGTTTATCCAAGGTTGTGGTCTTTTGATCTCCTGTAAAACAAAACAAACTGTTAGGAAAACTTTGGGTTGATAGGAAGGGTCATTAATGGATTTATCGAGCTTTATAGATCTATGAAGTGAGTCCAAAATGATTTTGGGAAGTAAACCATGCTTGAATTAGTTAGCAAAGGCTTCAGGTGGAGCAGAAGGGTCTCATAAGTTTATACAGTAGAATGGGCGAAGGGCGAGAAAACATGGATTCTTGGGGTTTTGAACTTTAACGGGCAAACTTTCAAAATATGGCGTGAACTGAACAATAGATGGTTTGTCGCGTAGCGGGCAGGCGGTATGTGGGATCCATTGCACAACTTTTGGGAGGTTGGTGGTTTTGGCGGAGGGTCACGCGATGCCACAAATTGGATGACATGTAGCATTGACGATAAGTCAAAATAGCTTATATCACGTGGTGAATGTTCCACCAAAAGGCCAGCGCGATATGGGCGAGATTTTTTGGATGAGGGAAGGTCGATCGAATGGAAATCGGTAGCAGAAAGCCTTAGGCAATTAATGGTGGGTAGGGGGGGGAATGGCATAATTAACATAATTAAATTGACTTTAATTATATCGAGGATGAAATGATTGGACGAATGAAGGATTAATAATTTTAATGATATTGGGGGTGATTGTATTGGCACAGAGGCTATTAATTAATCCAAGTGATTAATTAATCCCTTTTTAACACATCGGGGGGTTTTGGCTCTTAATTAATCGTGATTCGATTAATTAATCCAACTTAATTAACTTTATTTATGGTTTATTTTCCAAACTATCGAGAAGGGATATTTATTAATTTTTGGGTTTTTAGTAATAATACAGGAAAGGTAATTTGTTTCGGGAGTTACATAAATAATAAGAGTTAAAAGTTAATATGATCATGGAAAAAGAAATGTGCTAAGTAGATGTTTCCGAAAATACATTCGTCATCCAACATTATGACTTAGGCTAAAATGTGCTTGGGGGGTTTATAAAGAACCATTTATTTTTCCTATGTAAAAGAGTGGTTTTACCTTAGGAAAGGGATTTGAAGGGGATGAATGAATTATTAAGGGGTTGAGTTTTAATGAAGGGGATTTAGCACTTATGCTTTACAAGTTATTGGGCCAAGGGTCCGGTCCCTCCAAAAGTTAGAGAAATGCTTTGAGCCGCTTTAACTTTCAGGTTGTTGGTGCCTCTTGATTATTTATTATTTGTGGGAAATTAGTTACAATAAGGGGTAAAATGAATAAGGAAATTAATCATGTGACTTTGTAAATGTCTCATTGTTATCCATGCTTTTCAAAGTAATGTGATGGTGAAAGCAATTGATATGAGCTTTAACTAACTATTCATCATACATAATTCAACAACCATTCATCTACTTACCCACCTACTCATCCTACCATTTTTTTTACTTTTATTAGGGTGCACTTAAACTGACAAACCCTTATCAAACTTTTCTTTTCTCTTACAATGGAAATCTATCTAAGTCTATCCTTATTACATCCAAGGGCTTAGATTAGATTGTTGAACTCCTTTTATTCACTCTACCTATCTACTTATCTGCCAAGATTATACAGTTTGGTCATATTTTATTCTCTATTTCTAAGCATGAAATTGAAAACATGGAATAACCAATATTAAACTGTTTGGTTACCATGGATTGTGGCATGAATAACAAGGTGCACACAATCATTGTTATGCAAAAAAGTAAATAGTAGTGGCATTTGGACTTGCACACTTTCATGGTCTTTTTGTTTTTGGGGTTCATATTCTTTCATTTTTTTTTACCTTCTCTTATTCTTTTTGTCCATTGATTTTTCTTTTAGGAAATACCCTCTTTACATTTTTTTATTTTTATAACATGGAAAACATTTGTAGAAAGCAAAGGTATGTACATATTGTAGAGTTAAAATTATCCAATCATAAATTATGACACTTATTGTTATAAGAACCTAATAGAATAAACTTCCACAATTTTTACAACAGGTCTTGTTTTTAGCTATATTGTCTTCCTCACATGCAGGTAGATAGCAACATCATCCTCCAATAAAACAAATCCTCAATAACCCTCTTGTCCTCTATTCTCTCGCTAAATGTTATATCAAAAGGATGGAGAAACCACTTTCAAACATGTTGGAATTCAATCAAGCAATGAGAGCCCAAATCTACTAAGTTGAATATCACTTAATGCATAGGAAGCAACCAAGAAGTCTTAGGAGTTGACCAAGGAGGCCACCAAGTTGTTGTAGGAAATTGATGTGGAGATAGCCACTAAATTGAAGGACATGTAAATAATTTACCCAAAATAATGGATGGCACATCATTTGTTGTAGGTTGACAAACAAATTTTAATCAGTGGAATTCAGTATTGTAGGTCAATATATCTTACCCTCTTTATTTTTGTAGCAGGAATGCCAAGCATTGGCAGCGACTTTCCTATGATTGTAACACCAAACTTTATGTGGTCACATAGACCTATCCTCCACTTTTCTCTATAATGTTATTCACAACATGACAATATAAGGAAATTATGCTCCATAACCCAATGAACAATTGGTCAACCATTGATTACTACTGCTCCTCTTTGCTAAATCGATCAAAGAGAATCTGATCATAGATAATGAAAAATTTATGTACAATAGTTGCAATGCACAATACCTCTAGCAATCTCAGGTTCTATTCCAGGCAAAGTCACTACATCTAAATCGTTTGACAAGATCAATGTTCCCTCCTACGCAATTGCTACAAAGAGCATAACTCCCCCTGTGGAATCCTCTACTATGTGTGGCTCTTTCTACATACCCAGTCATAGTCAAAGAGGCAGACGTCACATCTGAGCCTTTCAAGAGGTGACACGTTCCTTCTTCAATGGGTAGTTTGATCCAAATTGTTTCAGATATTAAAAGTTATAGCTGCATCAACCGACCAACTGCAAACTTTGACTCATTCCCAATGACCAACCGTAGATTTGGGAAGATATATCATAACTCTCTTGAAAAACACTGATTTTTTTTCAAGATATTTTGAATCTAACATGAATTTAATATTAACGATGATAATTAACATAATTCCACGCATAACCATAACACTCGCATAAGACTCCTGGAAAATCAGAATAATTTTTGACCTGACATTTTTTATTTATTTATTTATAATCATAACAATTGAAGAATATAAGAAAATGTATGAGAAATAGATAAATATGATTTTTTTTTTAATGATGGAACCTTAACTCCACCTCCAATTTACCTCTGGTGAAAACCTCTTCACTTGCAATGAATTCTTTGCTTCAACTGGAACTATCTCCGACAGTCACACGTCCTCTTATCTGTGATAAGGGAACCCACTAGCAACACTCCTCTTTCAATGCATGGACTTTTTTGATGAAGAAAAAAAATATGACAACATCTCATCTCCTTGTCATTTATGCAAACTCCCCCCTCCCCCACAAAACTAGTGGCATACTTCAATCAACATGATAAATGAACTACCCTCTCTGATACCGCTGTAAGACACACAAATTCGAAACCAAATCAAATGTATATTAATCGATCTCAATTAATCATGTACAATGTGTGCATATTAATACATATAGGAAACAATTGAATTAGTTTATACGTCTTCTTGTTCTTCAATAAGTACTCAAACTAATCCAAGCTTAATCTCGAGGATTAGTTGTCTAACAAGGTTGTTCCTTTGCTTCACATCCATTCATTTTCATTTAGCACCACCGAGGCTCTACCTCTAGGGAGATGGCTAGGATTAGATCCCATCCCATTTGGATTTTCAGTGGTGTAGGCACTACCTCAACGTTTTTAAGCATAGGTGGTTTCTTTCTATCAAGTATTTTTCATTCCACTCGGTGTAATCTGGTGCATAACAGGGTTTTCAAGAGGGTTTTTCTTTCTACCTTAGCCTTTTTTCCATATTTTTTTTTCATTACTTTGGTTTTCTAATCCAACATGTTGTTAGGATTAATCTTATTATGCTAGGGCTGAGATCCTTCACTTGCCTCTACTACTCTCAATAGTTTTTATTCTATGCTTAGTTGGTTACAGTGTTCCAAAAACGTATCCGCTTACTCAGGTAAAGAACCATTGCACTTACCCTCACTTATTTTTCCTATTATTATTGTTAATATGAATTATAATTCCGACTCGTTGCACTACAACTAGGGCCTTTGCAATGGAATTGGAGGCAATCCCCCCTTTAACACTCATCTTATAGGTAACTTTTTCAGCTTCACTACATGCCTAACCTTTTAACTTTGTATTCATGGTTTAGGTTTTTAAACTTGCACGAGATCAGGGTTGCTCTTTTTTAGGGACGTATTGCAAGGGAATTCTTTGTTCCAAACAAATTCTTCACACATTCATCACACAACACTAGTCAAACAATATGCTCAAGGAATGGAGAAGGCTTGTAGGTGAGTGGGACTGTATCTAAGCTCATAGAGGAGAAATACGCTAGTGCCGGAGGGTGTCTAGGATTCCCTCAACTACAAAAACCTAAGGCCTAAGGTGTTTATTATCGACATAGAAAATTTGCTCCGAGAGCCAAAATGTGCTCGAAACAGGTCATTTTTTAACAATTTATTTATTTGTAGAATTGAGACTTCTGTGATTTGTCATAGTTATAAGGAGAGCTTCAGCGTAAATCACATAAGAAAGATTTCTGCCAACGCGTTTTGAACCAACCAATGTGGTTCATCGTCAGGACAAGTTGAAAATACAGATCTAGCTCAGCGATTTAAATAGTCCAAGCAGAGACTCCAACGGCTAAAACACTCTAACAGCTACAAAACCCTAGTCAAACGTATAATGTGGTATTATTTTTATTGAATTAATTAAATAAATATTTGTACATATTTTTACGTATAATGTGGTATTATTTAAAATTAATTAAATAAAGTATTTCTACCAGATTAACCTAACTCTTAATATAAAAATATTTTAATTTTAAATTAATTAGAGGTCGTTTGACTAGGGTTTTGTAGCCGTTAGATTGTTTTAGCTGTTGGAGTCTCTGCTTGGACTATTTAAATCGCTGAGCTAGATCTGTATTTTCAACTTGTCCTGACGATGAACCACATTGGTTGGTTTGAAACGCGTTGGCAGAAATCTTTCTTATGTGATTTACGCTGGCTCTCCTTATAATTTATTTTTTTTTTTTATTTTTATTTATTTTATTTATTTATCAGTAAACGTGCTTGAATATTTTTTTGATGGTGGAAATGGATTTAGCAAATAAAAAAACCCCGTGGCATTCAAAATTTTGAAGCTTAACAACTATAACTAGGATTTCCAAAAATTCCCTAGATTTTTATCAATAGTGCAGAAATTTAGTGCAATGATTTCCATTTCCATTGTTTACCTGACAAATTTGTAGCCTGTGAGACTACATGAAAAGCTAACATCTATGCCTCTGTATAATCATATTATTCTTATTCATATAAAAGGAAACTATGGATTCATCAAATCGAACTTTCAACTAAAAACTGAAAGGTTATGTAGGAGGTGGAAGCATGTTACACTGTACAGACACTTCTGTGCAATTAACTGAAACAACTCCTATATTATTCTAATTCATGTAATCCATACACTGTCAGTAAGGCTATGCTATGAAGGTGCTACAAATTTTTGAGAAACACATAATCAAACCAAAATTTTACCTGAAAATTGAAAACTTCATTACTTTGTTCACTGAGTTTGTGTTTTCTGCTCTATTCACTTAATTCGCTTAGTTGGATCTATTTCTCTATTCACTCATTTCACTTAGTTGGCTCTATTTACCTTTGTAGTTGTTTCATCTTTTTCATGGGCTCTAAGACATATATAGTCATGTTGCTTAGTTGGCTCTGTTTCTCTATTTACTTAGTTCGCTTAGTTGGCTCTGTTTACCTTTGCAGTTGTTTTATCGTTTTCATGGGCTCTCACACATATATAGTCATGTCTGGATTGGACCAAAAAACCTATTGTGACTAGCTGCTCCCTGCAAAGCATGCTGATCACAATTGCAAATGCAACTGAATCACGCTGACACCCATAATCCTCCATGTTATTAAATATAAATGGCTTTAGTGGCCATGTCAACCCTACCATATCTCCTAACCATAATTGAAAATGTT
>APFE031595169.1:0-39238 GCA_000404065.3 Pinus taeda | reverse complement strand
ACCTGGAAACTTCTCAGTTTTCAGCAAAAAAATCAGCTTTTTCTGCTTGTTCTTGCTGTTGTTCTGCTTGTCTTTCTGCTGTTCTGATTTTGCTGAAGAGTTGCCTGGTATGTGTGCCAAACCGCTGCCTCTTTCTCCTTCTTGTCCAGAAATTTCCCTTGCTCTCTTGCTCTCCTTCTTCCAATCTTCTCATGAAAGAATGAATGATCTTTTCCTCCTTTTCCTCCTTAATATAACTCCAAGTGACTTTTGGGTGATCCAAGTGACTTTTGGGTAATCTCTAAATCCAATGGCTGAAATAGATTTAGATCAATGGCTGAGATTAAATGCACATTTAAATCTCACTTTCTATTTTTTAATTCACCCACTTTAATAAAGACCCACTTAGTCATTTATTTCCAAAGTCACTTTTTCTTTCTAATTTTTCATTGACTTTATAAAAGTCACTTTAAAATTAGACTTAGTAACTTTATCACTTAAAGTCACTTTTTAATTAGATTTTAACTTTATAAAAATTATAAAGTCACTTTAGGAGAAAAATTAAAATCTTTTGGACACTTTTCCCTAGGCCAAAGATCAAAGCCTAAGGGAACCACCTGTCCTCCAGTACCACATTTCAACACTGCTCGTGACCATCTTTATTTTTTTGTAACAGGACACCAGCAATGGTATCTTCAGAAGTGAAAGAGAAAATCATGAAATCCTTGGAGTAATCGAGACTAACTAAGACAGGGGCTCTTGCAATAACGCATTTGATTTCCTGGAAAGCATTTTTTACGTCTTTTTGCCAAACAAATTTTACATCTTTCTTCAAAAGACTCTGAATAGGCTTGGCTACTTCTGCGTAATTTGGAATAAACCTTCTAAGAAAATTTGTTTTTCCAAGGAAAGACTGAAGGGATTTAAGATTATGGGGAAGAGGAATCTTTTGGATTGCTTCAATTATTTCATGATCAATCTTGATTCCATCTTTAGAAATGATGTGCCCAAGTAATTTCCCTTTGTTTACTCCAAACACTTACTTAGCTGGATTCAAAGAAATCTCGTACTCTCTACATCTATCGAAAACCTGTCGAAGATGCCTTACATGACTAATACCATCCTTAGAAGAAACAGTAAGATCATCTTGGTAAATTTCGATAAATTTCCCAATTAAACCCTTGAAGGTATAATCCATAGCCCTTTGAAATGTTGCCCCAGTGTTGGTTAGTCCAAATGACATTCTAATGTATTCGAGAGTACCCCATGGTGTGGTGAATGTGGTTTTGTGACGATATTCCTTCTTAACCCATACCTGATTATATCCAGAAAAACCATCTAGCATTGACATCATTCCAGAACTGGTTACTCTTTGCAACAGAGTGTCCATGTTTGGAAAAGGGTAATTATATTTTTTAAATGCTAGATTAAGGTTTCAAAAGTCGACACAAAGCCTTATCGTACCATTCTTTTTCTAACAATCACCAAGTTGAAACACCATGTTGAATGCCTTGTTTGAGTGATAATTCATGCTGCAAGCATCTTTGAAACCTCTTTTTGAACCAAAGGGGCTAACTTAGGATTAATCTGTCTAAGCTTCTGGCGAAAGGGTTTAGCATTTTCATCTTTTAAGGGGATAGTATGTTCCATGACATATTCCCTATAGCCTTTTAATTCATCATAAGGAAATGCTAAAACATATCGATATTCGCGAAGTAAATTGGTTAACTTCTTTCTTTCCTCAACACTAGTACCTTTACCAATTTTAACAATCTTTAGATTCACAAAAGTACCAATGTTTATCTCGAGGTATTCGCCTGGGTCCATTTTATTTTCCTCTCTCAATTTCGTGGCATCATGACGACCAAAGTGTTGCTCTAATCCAACCACATTCCTAGGAGTGGGATTTATGATATGCTCATGATTATCAGATCCATCCTCCTCAGAACCTATCTGAAAATCTTCAAACTCATCCAGACTATCAAGAAAACGAATCACTTGCTTTTCATCATTAAAGACTTGCCAGTGCTCTAAGTTATCTGGAATAGATGGTCTAAATATAACTTCCATTTTGATCTTAACCTTAATTAGCTCATCAGATAACTGGAAGCTAGTAGCAGCTATAGCAAGTTCATCCACCAAACTATTATGCTCTCTTGGGATAGCTTCAAGGTCAAGGGCATCAAAGTGTTCCATAGTATCCGATACAACATTTCGATAATTCCTTAATCTTTGATTTTTACATGTAAACTTATTGTTAAGCTACTTTATAATTAAATCAGAATCCCCCTTAATGCTAAGTAATTTAATTCCTAAAAGACATTTCCAATTCAAGACCCAACAATAAAGCTTCATATTCAGCGACATTATTGGTTGCTTCAAACTCCAATCGATAGGCAAACTTGAAAATATGACCAAGGGGACACTTTAACACTATTCCCGCTCCTTTACCATGCCTAGATGATGCACCATCAAAATAAATGTACCAAACTTTATCATTGAGATCCTTAATCTTATCATCAGGAGGGATTATGAAATTAGACATGATAGCATAATTCCTAATGTCAGATTGTTCTTTAATTATCTCGTTGTGAGGTCTCTTAGGATCTTCAACATGGAATTTTCTTTCGGGCTCTCTATTAAGTCTCACAAAACCATCACCTCTAGGAGAAGGAATCATAGCATATGACCAATTCATTTGAATACTTCCTCCTAGATCAGAGGCCCATTTTCTGGATAAAAGCATACCCCAAGCATCAGGCGCATCAACAACAACAATTTCCATAACAATCATGATGTCCGGGTAAACCGATAAATGAACTTGTAAATATTTGATCAAACCATGAACTTCAATATTCTTAGAATCCATGGCACATATATTGTAGTAGGGTCTAGAAACTCTTAAATAAAGTTGTTCCATGACCCTCTTTGTCATGACACAAGCTGATGCACCAGAATCCAACATGCAATTATTCAATTTATATCCATTAACCAACAAGGTGATAAAGAAAGGTCGGTGATCTTTGTTATTCGAATCTAAACTTTGAAAATATATGGGAGCATCATGATAATCAACTTCCGGGGTCTTCTGTTGAGAAATATTTACTTAAGGACCTTGAATATCTTTTTAGTAACTTATCTCTTTGGGAAGGGATTTTCGCAATCTTGAAGACAGGAACCCAGATTTTCACATTGTTAAACCAACTTCCCAAATCGACATCTAATCCGGAGTTTAAACCAGGGTTAAAAGTTTGAGGGGGAATTTGATTCCCGCTCTGATATTTATCCCTTCTCTGATAGGTTAAACCTTTATCTCTATAAATTTCCATGATTTTCTCTGGAGAGGGCTTTTCGCCATATAACTTAGCCAAAATGTCATCTTCATTTTCAAGGTTATTTATAGTAAAAACTGACGAGGGATTCATAACGTCACGACTATTTTCCTTAACCTCCTTCCTATCGTCCATAGACAAAGAAACTCGTTACCCACTACATTTATTTGATCACCCGCCCCAAACATTCCATTATCCAAAATTCTTCTAACGATGGGACAAGTAGTCTCCTCATGAAGAGCATCACAAACCTGATAGTAAGGTGGAGCATTATCGACCAAATTAGTAAGCGAATTAGGAGGTCTCTGCTCACTAGATTGACCCTTCTTTTGGTAATTGTTATTTCTATTATTATTATTTCTAGGTTGGAAAATTTGCGTTTGCAATCTTTCCATTTGGACCAACCTATTCTGCAAAGTAGCTATCTCCTTAGTATGATTAATTTCCATGCTTTCGATCTTCTGGAGCAATTTCTGAACTAGCTCGCTATCAGGTTCTTGAACCGTTTTTCCTTTAGGTTCTTTTAGTTTTGTAGCAGCCCTATCAAAACCTGGGATTACAGATTTCCTAGATGCTTCCTTATCCTTTTCAAGCTCTACGGCTAAGGCTTGGCAATCCCTATAATCAGGAAGTTTAACACGTCTCAACTCATAAGAGGGCTCAGGGCCAAAGGCATCAATATAAAAATCTTGAAGAGATTTGTCGGTAGGTTTATAATCTTGAGGTAATTCTTTAATAATATCATTAAACCTTTTGTCAAATTCTTCAGCGGTTTCATTCTCTCTTTTTGATTATGCTAATAGCTTTCACGAAGTGTCTTCCTTCTGTCTTATCTCCATACTTTTCCTTAAAGGCATTAATGACCGGTTGTAAGGAATCAAATGAATTTCGAGGATTTTCTGAAAACTAATCATGAGCATCGCCCTCCAAGGTTAGAATAAAAAGATTCATTCTAACATCTTCACGATTAAAATCAACAGACCTTTCGTACTTAGCCATCCATAAACTAAAAGCTTTTAAATGTGAATTAGCACTAATTGCGTTATTTCCCTGAAAGCTAGGCAATCTATCTATCCCATGTGTTGGAAGATCATTGGGATAACCTTGATTGTTAGAAAAATCGCAAGGGGCATATATATCCATAATGTCATGCTCAACCGGGCTAGTAAAAAGAAAGTGGATATCAGAGAGGGCTTCTTGTCCAAGGTTAACAAGAAGTGTATGAGAAGAAAGTTTGTGTAATCGTACCCTGAGAGCCCTGTCAAGATCAGGAGCAGGATTGCACAAACTGCTTGGATGTCTTCTAGTATACACTCTTGCAGATGATATATGAAGTGGAGTCGCCACCCAGACATGAAATGAAACATGGAAAAGCTCGAAAGGAAAGAGCTAAGGACGAGAGGAAAGACACGAGATGAATGTTGAAGGAACCAAGGACAGAAAAAACTCTATCCCCAGCAGCGGCGCCAAAAAATGTTGTCGCATAGATTGTCCAAGCAGCGCGACAATGCTCAGGTCGGGGGTTATCACCCTGATCCCTAATCTCTCCGTTTAAGCCGTCTCCCTAGGCTAAGGGGGTAGACCCTATATGATAAAGGAAGACCATCTAGGAATCAGTTGGGTTGGGAGACACAACAAGGCAATTAAAGGCTTGATTAAAGCTTAGTGACATTTAAAAATTAATTTGCTTCTGAATGCTTAAGATTAGTGCCTTATGGAGCTAATAATTAAATAATTGTTTATCATCCACTGCAAAAATATTGGATTTGTAATTCCACGACTAACAATCATTTGCCATCAAATAGCCCAAGCAGTGATTAATTTTACCAAATGCAAGATATTCAATAAATGCACAATGTTCTAGAAAATAAATTTCAAAAGATCAAATACTTTCAAGAAACCATAAAATTTAAATGCTCACCAATTCACAAAATGATTCACCACTTTTCAATAGTTAATCTTTAAATAAACAATTAAGCGTATTTAACCATAGAGAAGTGGAACTTAAATACCACAAAAGACACAAAAATGAATTTTTATTTTTTTTTAGTTAATCTTTTTAAAAAATGTTTAATTTTCATAAAAAATTCTAAGTTTAAAATAAAACAAAACTAAAATCCTAATAAAATTAAAATCTAATCTAAACTTAAATCTAAATTAAATATAACCTAAAGACTAAACCTTTTTAACTTTCTTATTTTTTATTTTTTAATTCTTAAAAAAAAATAAAAAATCTAAATGGAAGAACTAAAAATCTAAATAAAGTTAAATCTATTCTAAACTAAGATTTAAAAACAATAAAAAGGAAAAAAAAAAAAAAAAAACCTTATGAATTTTTTATTTTATTTTATATATATATATTTTTATATGAGATTTTTTATTTATTAAAATAAAACAGGTTAACTTGAAATTTACACTAATTAAAATTTAAAATTGAAAATCGATTTTTTATTTTCAAACCTTTTATATTTAATACATTACAAAAAAATAATACGGAACTGAACTACAAAAAAGAATCAATAAAAAATAATAATAAATGAAGTTAATCTAAAATCTATCCACGCATATATATATATATAAATAATATATATATATATATATATATATATATATATATATTGTTGTGTGCAGGTGACGGCCAGGAGCAGAAATGCGATGGCAGCATTGATGAGTTTGCAGGTTAGCGTGGTTTTGATTGAGGGTGGAGAAGCTAAGCGATGGGACGACGGACAGGCTGCGTAGACTTAAGGAAAGAGCTGCAGGTTTGAGGCAACGTGGAGCTGCAATGACAACAACGTGATATGGTGGGAGCTGAAGAATGGACGCAAGGAGAGAGGGAGGTGCATGAGGAGTAGCTGTGTGAGGGTTTGTTGCGGAGCGAGGATGTGAAGAATGGCTGTGTGGGAGTGGTAGCAATGAAAGACTGCGGTGAGGCTGCAGAGAAGGTGTAGAAGGTACGCAGCTGCGGGTTGGTTTGGCAGTGTACAAGTAGCGTGGAGCTCCAGATAGAGATATGAAAGCAAATAGTGAAGAAAAGTAACGTTTTATGCAGGTTTATGAAGATACATGGGAGCTGAGAATGCAGGGATGGCAGGGAGAGCTGCGGTTTTGGAGAAACTTGAGGAAGGCAGTGTTGAGGGCTGCAGAGAAAGCGTAGCAGCGTGAGGGGGAGCGTGAAATGATATGCTATAGAAAGGGATGACTAAGGGACAACGTGAAGAAAATGAGCAGCTCGATGGTTAGACAGAGATAGCTGCGTATGGAGCAGGACGCAGTCAGATTTGCGTGGATTTGTATGGCTTGGACAACGTTGAGCTTCTTCTAAACCCTTGAAAAATTTTAACTTCTTTTGCTTCTGATGAAAACCCTGCAACAAATTTCCAGATCTGAAAGTGGCTAAATTTGAAACCCTCGAACAGCAAAGCAGTGACCCTGTGAAAACTGGTTGTGAGGCTAGCTCTTACCCCCAAGGCCTAGATCTGGCTTCCAACAAAAAACTCTTCCTGCAACCTGTAAAAAACAAAAAACCCAAAGGCAAAATATGGAAGGAAATAACCCAAAATTTAACTAAATAGTTATAGTATTCACAAACTAACGACTCTAAGCAACCAGATTTATCAATAACCCACAAAACTATTTTCAAAATTTTAATTGAGGCTTCTGTGGTTCATAATGGTTGAAAGATTAGCTTCGGCGTAAATCACATGTAGACAGACATTTGTCGATGCGTTTCGAACCAACCAGTGTGGTTCATCGTCAGGACAAGTTGAAGAAACAGATTCAGCTCAACATGTTAAATAGTCAGAGCAGAGATTCCAACGACTAATTTTGACTAAAGGACCCAGGTCAAAATTAATTTAATATTTTAATATTATTATTGTTATTATTATTATTATTATTAATATTATTATTATTAATTTATAATTTATTTTATGGAAATAAGTTAAATTAGGTAAAAAATAAATAAATTCATGGTTAGTTTTGAAAATTAATTAATTAATTAATTAATTAATTTAAATAATATATTTTATATATATATATTATATTATATTTATATATATATATATTATATATATTATATATATATATCATTTATTAATTTATTTAATTTAATATATATATGTCCTAATTAAATTAAATAATACTAGGATGTTAAAAAAGTAAAATGACTTAGGAGAGCAATTCAAGAGATCTGCTCAACTATTCCCAGCTTGGTCACTGAGGACCAAAACAAAGCTCTTATGCGGGCAGTGACCCTAGAGGAGCTGGAGGAAGTTGTGAAGTCTATGAAAAAGGGGACTTCTCCTGGTCCGGACGGTTTCACTGTGGATTTTTTCCAAGCGGGCTGGCACTTCCTGGGAAAAGAAATACTAGACTTAGTGGAGGAATCAAGGATAAACCAAAAGGTATGGCCTGCTCTCAATTCTACCTTTTTTGCCCTCATCCCTAAGGGAGATAACCTTGAAGAGGCTAATGGCTACAGGCCTATAGCTTTGTGTAATGTTATTTATAAAATGATCACCTCTCTGATTGCCAAAAGATTAAAGCCTCTCTTGGATAATTTAATCTCGGCTGAACAAACTGGTTTTGTGGAAGGCAGGCAGATTCTCGATGGTCTTGTTGTAACTCAGGAGGTTATACACTCCCTAAAAGTTAAAAAGCAAAAAGGAATGATGATCAAATTGGACTTATCGAAAGCTTATGATAGATTAAATTGGAAATACTTGGAAACTGTCCTGGAACGATTTGG
Source organism: Pinus taeda (assembly GCA_000404065.3). Lineage (NCBI taxonomy): Eukaryota > Viridiplantae > Streptophyta > Pinopsida > Pinales > Pinaceae > Pinus > Pinus taeda. The sequence goes on along the minus strand of APFE031595169.1, from coordinate 31,177 downwards.
TTTTCATCAAAGATGGATTGCTTGGATACATAACCTGATCTCCTCCCCTCACTTTTCTGTTCTGGTTAATGGTAGCCCCTCAAAAACTTTCAATGCCTCTAGAGGTATTAGACAGGGAGACCCCTTGTCCCCTTTTTTATTTATTCTTGCTGCTGAGGGCCTTGGTCGCTTCATCAAACAAGAACAAACAGCTAACCGAATTAAAGGGCTGCAAATTTGGGGAAACAACTTGCCTCTAACTCATCAACAATTTGTGGATGACATAATGTTGTTTGGGGAACCAACGGTTAGAGAAGTCCGTCAACTCAGAAGAATCCTAGACTTGTTTGCTGAGGCTTCTGGGTTAGAAATCAATAAGGACAAATCCTGTATCTTTATCTTCAACACAATAGACCAAGTCAAATCCCACTTAATCAGAATTCTTGGATTCAAAAAAGGGGAATTACCTACTAAATATTTGGGCAATGTTCTGGACTACACCTCTAGGAGGATGAAAAACTGGCAAGGAGTGTTGGACAAACTTAACAACAAGGTGGCAAACTGGGCCTTTAGAGTTCTTAACATTGCAGGTAGGATAGTTCTTGCTAAGTCGGTTCTTCAAGCCATACCTATCTACCCTCTCTCGATTATGGCTGCCCCTGTGGGGGTTTGTGATAAAATTAGAGAAATCATTCGGAAATTCATATGGATCGGATCCGATCAGAAGAAAAAATGGGCCCTGGTCTCGTGGAGTCAGCTAACTGAAAGAAAAGAGAAAGGTGGGTTAGGCTTGAGGGATCCTGAAACTCTCAACAGGGTCCTGCGGGCCAAGCTGTGGTGGAGATGGCTTAGTGGTGGAAATGATCTCTGGAAAACCATATGGAGGACAAAATATAGAATGCCAGCCTCTCAGGTTGAGATCCTTAGACATCAGGAAATCCCCAAAGGCTCAGCCATTTGGGAATTAGCCTCTCAAAATCGTGACCTGATTGGTAAACATACCTTCTGGGAAATCCAGGGTGGAGCAGAAGCCAATTTCTGGGATGACCGGTGGCAACAACGTGAAAGTTTGAACAACATCCAGAACTTCCTCCAGATCCGTGGCAGAGTGGAAGAAAACAGAATTAGCGTAAAGGACTATTGGAAAGGAAATGACATATCGGAGGGGTGGAGAGTCTGGGAAGATCCGACAGCATGGGCTCGGGAGCTCACCCCAGAGCTCCAAGAGGGGTACTGGAAAGAAATGGGAACAAGGAGAATTAGAGTTTGTCAGGGGAAAGACATCCTCCGCTGGGGGAATTCTATGAAGGGGACTTTCACATCCAAAGAGGCTTATTATCTAATGGATTCTCAGAACAGAGGAGACGGAAATGTCGAATGGAAAACAATCTGGGAGGCCAACTGGTGGCCGAAGGTGACAATCTTTATTTGGTTGGCAACTAAAAACAAAATCTTAACCTGGGATCGTATCCAGAGAAAAGGATTTAATGGCCCGTCACGCTGTTCCCTGTGCAACAGTGACACTGAGACTAGAGACCACCTGTTAGTCAGATGCCCGTACTCAGAGAAACTCTGGCTGCTTGCCAAAATACTGTTCAAAAAACCAGGAACCAACAGTAGGGAATTTAATGATTTAATTTTCAATTGGAATAAAGAATCCTTCGGTTGCCGGGTGATCCAGAGGGCCTGGAATCTTACCCCCCCCTTCATCCTCTGGATGATCTGGAAAGAGCGCAATAGGAGGATATTTCAAAATTCCGCCAAAAATCCGGAGGTTATCTGGGCTCGGGTGGCCGAGAGTATACGGGAGACCATCCTTGTTAGTAAATGGGCGGATGATGACTGGAAGGCAAATCCGGAGGAGCAAGAAATTCTGAATAAGATAAACCTCAAGCCTGAAATGGTTCACTTCAAAGGTCCGACCAACCAGGATATGCGATCTCAAAGCCCAGAAGAGTTTAGCTATCCCAGTGACCATTTTGTTAAGCTCAATTTTGACGGGGCCTCGAAAGGGAACCCGGGTGACGCTGGCTTCGGAGGGATATTCAGAGACAGCAATAGACGCGTCAGATGGATTTTTGCTGACTGGGGAGGCCAGATGACCAATAATGAGGCCGAGTTCTGGGCTCTTCATCAAGGCCTACAGATAGCCGTCAGGAATGGTTACTCTAAGTTGGAAATCACTGGGGACTCGCAACTTGCGGTGGACATACTGCGGAGGCTTAACAATGGGCAGGGATGGGAGAAGGTGGCAAAAAGCTGGCGTACCGCGGGAATAGTTAAAGAAATCGCTGAGCTCCTCAAACGTATCGACTACAAAATTATCAGTCATGTCCGCAGAAAAGGGAATCAGGCCGCGGATTGGCTGGCCAACTGGGGTTGCAGCGGACATGGCACCACAATCGATAGCCAATGGCGTGCCGTGGAAGGAAATGAGGAGTGGAAGGCGCTGGCAGACCTTATCAAGGCCGATCATGATAAAACCACAAATACCAATGCACGGATCAGTGAGCTGGCCTAGAAGGGGTCAGTGGAGTTCTCGGCTGAACAATATGGAGCTTTTGAGACCTGTTGTGATCATAATTACGGCATACAGGCTGATAGTCCAGACTTTTGATGGCAGTACAACGACGGCAGGTGGAGCGGTTAATCAGAAGTACACACACGGTAAGTTAATTAATGTCAGAACTAAGAAAGGCGATGGTTGCGGTGCGCCTGACAACACTGCTGAGAAGAGCAATACGGATATGATGGTTGAGAGTAGGGGCCTGACGGAGATCTTCCGGCGTCTCTTGAAAACCGATCCAATTTGTATCCCTGATGAAAGGCAATTGCCTTATAACCATGGTAGGCAGATTGTTATGGCATTCTGCGAGGTCTCAATTTGGAAAAGAACGGAGGTATCCACTGAAAGACGCCAGAGCACTGTTACAACCTCGGGCAGACAGAGAAATCATCGTGACAGGCCCGTGGATAGTATGGAGACCCGACGAAAATTGAAACAAGTTGAGACGCGCCAGAATGTGAGGGATGAAAATAGGAGCCAAGATGGCAAATTTTTTATGCAGGAAGAACCGCCTTTCACCGTGTGGGAGATCGAGGATAACTCGGACGATGACAGGATCCCGGAGTCTGTGCGCGATGGTGGGCGCCATCCTAAGAATGTGGCCGAGGAAGGGCAGAATCAGAAGCAAACGGAGCAACGGAATTGTCGGGACTCGAAGACTCGCCGCTATGGCATGAGAAAACGCTGCTCTCCGCTGAAGGAGGTGGAAGAGGCCCCGGAGGATGACCTGGGTCATCGTGGTGTGAGCAATCGCAGGAGCCTCCAAAAGACCCCAATCGACAAGACTAAGCAGCAGGTAAAGACTGATTTGCTCGAGTATCAGAAGGCGGGGTCACGCTGCTCTGACATGAGGAAGCACAGCATCTCTTTTGACAATGAAGGAGTCCAGTCGGGCAAGCGGGGCAAAGGGCAGAATGAGCCGGTGAAGGAGGAGGGTGAATCCTCCAGGCGCTCGGGCAAAGGAAGAAAACCCAGAGAAACTGTCAACCTCCGCGTCCGTCGGGCTGAGCAGGCCTTTCTCCGTCACTCCCACCCGGCTGTGCGCAGAATCATGGACTTCCTCGAAGAGGAAGCTTTGCAGAACCAGTCGGATGAGGAAATGGAAGACCTGGAATTTCTCCTCCACGATCCTGGGCATACCAGAGGACGGATGTCCTTAATCAAGCAATCTCTGCATATTTATTGGGTTATGAAGGGGCTTCTTGCCAAGGCCATGGAGCATGTGGCCAAAGAAATGGTGGAGCTGGCTCTCGGTGATCAAACTATCCGCAGGGAGTTAAGTTATCTGCGTATAGCTATGACCAAGCAGGAAGAACAGCTGGATTCCATCCAACAGATGCTGAACCGCGACCATCCCGAACCAGAGGAAGCTGCAAACAAGCAGAATGCTGGTGGCAACGACTGAGTTTTCTGATGGTTAGAAATTGCAACTGGTTTTTTTGTTTTGGTTCTGTCCATGTGCATGATAGGAAAAATCAGGATATTCAGAACAATAGTTGTAGCAATAGTTATAGCAAGTTTCAAGACTGTATAGTTTTCTTAGCTAAGTCTGCTAGGCTGAGAACCTATTTTTTTGGACTGCTATGAAAAACTTCAGATGGTGCCATGTCCCGGTTTCCCCAAGAGGGTGGGCTTAAACTGTCTTTTTTGATATATTGTAAAGTTCGATTGATCAAAGTAATAGAATGAGCACCACCATAGCTTACAAAAAAAAAAATGACTTTAATGGTTATATTATTATTATTTAATATTTTACATATGGGAATAAATATAACTAATACTATATATATATTAATTTAAAATCATCATATTAGGCTTAGATCTTTCTTTTTATTAATTTAAAAAGTAATTTATTAATTTAATATTCAAATACAATATATATATGTATGTAAAAAATTAGGAACAAAATAAATAATATAATTATAATGGTACGTTCAAAAGGTAATTCATTTATTTAATTAAATATTTAAAATAAAATGGGATATAAAATGAGTTAGAAAGTACTAATAATACTAATAATACTAGCGATAATAATACTAATACAAATACGAGGCGAGAAAAATTAAAAATTAGAATAGAGAAAAAAATAACCAAATAAAAATCATAATAATACTACAAGTACTACAAAACATAGATAAATACGGAAAGCCCAACACCGAGGATGGGGCAGAAGAACCAACTAAGCAGAGAGCGCTGGAATCCAACACCTACTAATTTTCCAGCCATCATCTTTATTGAGATTGTTTGGCCTCTTTTCAATCTCGATAGCTTCCCTAAACTTCCGATGTTGGAACTCAGCAACTTTGGCCACAACCTTGGTCTCCTCAATACACACCTGATGCTTGGTCTTTTCTACATGCTCAACTAAAGCTGACGACTCAGATCTCCCATGTCTTAGGTCAGCAACATGTTCGCAGATCCTTTGATGGATGGAGCACCTAGTTTCCCCAATATAGGGGGTCCCACAGGAACACGGGATTAAGTAGACACCCTTCATGTCCTTAGGGTTAATGGGATCTTTCACCGATCTGAGGGAATTGCGAATGGTGTTGAGGGGCCTAAAGGTTGAGGGAATATCATATATTTTAAGGATCCAAGTGATCTTGTCCGTGGTTCCTTGGACATAGGGAAGATGGACACCTAGACGTCGCTCTCGAGATTCTTTCTTAATTAACGCCCTTTTTGAGGCTTTACGGAACGCCATCTGACCCAGGCGCCTACTATATCCATTCTCCACAAAGACATTGAGGAGATGGGATCTCTCCTTTTCAAAGCTCTCACAATCAGAGATCCTGAGGGCACGAGTAGCAAGGGTGTTAAGAACCCCCAACTTTTGAGCAGGGAAATGATGGGAATCTGCATGAAGATACTGCTCAGTATGAGTCTTTTTTTGGAACACCGAGTGGGAGAGAAAGCCATCCTTATTCTGAGATATAAGAATATCAAGGAACGGGAGGCAGCCATCAACCTCTTTTTCCATGGTGAACTTAATGGCCGAGGACTGGCTGTTGAGGTGATTAAAGAAGCGATCCAGCTCCTCAGGGCCATGGGGCCAGATGACATTAGTGTCCCTAGGAAGAAGACGAGCTGAGGATAAAGCTCTGGCTTCGAAATCTTCCATAAAAATATTTGCCACAATAGGGGAAAGAGGGGAACCCATGGCAACACCACAAGTTTGTTCGAAGAATTCACCCTCGAAGCAGAAGAACGTGGAAGTGAGACAGATCTCCACGAGATGCACGGTATCCGGATCCGTTAGGCGATAGATCACTTCCAAGGCCTCCTTTATAGGGATGCAAGTATAAAGGGAGACCACATCAAAGCTGACGAGAATATCTTCGGGGCTAAGCTTAATATCCTTAAGCTCCTTAATGAAGGATGCAGAGTCTTTCACGAAGGACTCAATGCGGCCAACTAGGGGCTTAAGTTTAAGGGCAAGGAACTTAGCCAGAAGATAGGTCGGACCACCAATGGAGTTGACGATAGGCCTCAAAGGGGCCCCTTCCTTGTGAATCTTTGGTAACCCATAGATCCTAGGAGTAATGGGACTCCTTTCAATGAGCTTGGGGAAAAGGGAACTCACTGAATTATTAGACTTGATGGCGAGAGCCACAGCCCTAGAAATCTTCTTTAGAGGGTTCTTGGGTAGTTTCTTATAACTGCCACTAAATTAGTTGTTGGAATCTCTGCTTTGACTATTTAACTTGTTGAGCTGGATCTGTTTCTTCAACTTGTCTTGACGATGAACCACACTGGTTGGTTCGAAACGCGTCGACAAATGTCTGTCTACATGTGATTTACGCCGAAGCTAATCTTTCAACTATTTTCAAAATTTTAAATTTACTATGAGATGCTTTAGAAAACCCCTCATGCATTCAGAAGAGAAATTTAAAAGATAAACCCGGGATCAAAACTGGCTAGGCTCTTCAAAAAAAAAAATGCTTCTCGGGAGTTGGTTGGTTCAGCCGAGAACTTCCCCAAACGCCCGTTGATCTTTGAAATCTAGATTTTCCTGCACATCTTACTTCAACCATCAACAAGGAGGGAGAAACAATACTAAAATCCAAATCTAATGGAGATACCTGCCATCGCATTCAGAAATTCTACTACCGTTCAAACCCTAGTGACTAAACAAGATACCTATGTTTAAAATCACTCTTCATCAAGTTATTATCAATGGTTGAAATTAAAATCGCGCACAGAAATAAAACATCTTACAACATTTCCAAAAGAATAATACCAACAAGATTTCAACCCCAAAGTATTTCTTTTTTGCACAAGAAAAAGATTACAAGAGAGCTTTCTTCAGCACAAGACTCACAGATCGAATGATCTCAAATGACCCCTGACACCCTATTTAAAGGAAAATTTCCCAATGGCTAGTTCAAGTGATCCATGTCAAACTAATCTCGACCGTCGATGAGGATCAAAATCTCTTTTAATCTCATCCGTTGAAATTTTAAATGCATTTTAATATATTAAAAATTAAAATTTTGCATTTATTTCCTCAAACTTTGACTTATTATTATTTTATTATTTTAAAAAAAAATTTATTTATTTATTTATTTATTTTTAATTTAATTTAATTTATTTTTTATTATTTATTATTATATTATTTTTTTAATTTTTAATTTTTATTTTTTGACCCTCGAACCTAGCCTTTTGGGAATTTTACCTAGGACCTAGGACCTACGAGGGAATTAAAACATTTTCTAACCCTCAAGACACATTACATCATGACCTTTACAATTTTACATCTCAAGGGGGAAAACCCATTTGACATAGACCCTCATAGACCACCCAGTTCTGCGACACAAATATAATCTAGCAGATCAGAAATTTGTAATAACCTAACCAAATAGTTAGAATTATTTCCAAATTACTTTTACATAGATGCGACCTAGCACACTAGGATTCCCCTAAGATTCTAGTGACAAAATCCATCCCGGCTTTGGGGTTAGGCTGAAGGAAAACTCTGCTAACCATGGGTCGGTGAGACAAAAAACCTTCCAGAACATAGATCATCACTGGAAGATTAGGTTTACCTAGGCAAATACAACATGACACATATCTGCTAAGATTATTTACAATTTACACATCCAGACTGGGTTTACAACATAACATGATAGGGTTGATGATGAGAGTCAAATGGCACGGACACGTCAATCAAGTGCTATCCCTTTTGCGAAAAAAGGGGGTGTACTGCTATGCGTAGTTGACACGTAGTGGTCAATAGGGACCATAGTAGTACTATCAATGGACGCATCGTTGTATCTATCGTACTCCCTATGCTAGGATGACGTCCATTGATCTGGGATCAGTATGAGTGGTTTGAGACACTCTCTTGTGATATTGATATGGTATTAATGAAACTGATTTCGGGTCAGTAAGAGTGATATGACTCACTCTCTTGGAACTGATCTAGGATCAGTAAGAGTGGTACAGCACACACTCTTCATATGGAACTGACTTTGGGTCATTAGAGAATGGTATGAGACATTCTCGATCAAATCTTCTTCTTCATGGTTTAACAGAGCAGAGCAGTGCAGGGCACTGATGGCAGAGATAGTATAGTCTGGTAGATGGATCAACGGATGGAGTTCTCCCTAGTTGAGAGGGAGTGTTAAAATTGGCAACTAGGGCCAAACTCCATTTAGGTCATCTTATTTATGGCAGCTGATATTTTTCTTGGATCCCTCTCATTGAGAGGTGTAGGATTGATCTAAAGAACATCCGATTTTGATAATTATTCATGGAGTTATGAATTTATTTGTGTTATAAGACGATTCGTCAAGGTCGGCCACCAACTAAATAACACCCACACGTGCTCAAAGTTTTAGTATAAAAGGAGATGACTTGAGAGTCATTTCACACTCACTTCTCTCTTGATTTCTCTCCACTTATTTTGGGTTTTAGTGTGAGAGAAATCTAGGAGGAAGAAGCCCTATATATTGGAGGAAAGGAGGGAGGCTTCCCTAGCCGCAATCCTAAGGAAGCCCTAACCGTAGTCCTAAGGATGCCCTAGCCATAGTCCTATGGATTCCCTAGACATAATCCAATCAAGTGCAACACATACCTTGGAGAGAATCTCGTTGGAAAGGAGAAGAAGTTTGTTTTGGGCCACAATAAGGGAGGCAAGATCAATGAAGAATTCAAGGACTGTTTGGCCGCAGCAAAAGGAGGTAGGCCGAAGTTGTTGTTGAGGGCTAGAATACCCAGAAATTGCAGTGTAGGGTCTCCTCCCCTCTTAGAAGGGAAGCCGCAGTAAAGGAGGGCACTTCTGGGCATATTAAAAGGTTGTTAGGGACTATGTTTGAGTACCCTAATCAGTCTTGAATTGTAGCAGTCAAAGGACCCTAGAACAGTGAGTTGTAGCATGCATTTTAGGTGCCTGGTGTGTGTGCAACAAAGCTTTGTGGTAGGCCACAGGCCTAGCCACTCCTAAATAGGTCAGCATGGAAGTGTTAGGGCTGTCATATGCCCAGAACAACAGCACGAGGAGGCAACCATGTTCCAGGTATGTTTTGGGCATGATTGTTGGCTTGTTGTAGGTTAATGGGACATCAAGCAATCATAGGAGTAGCCATGACTAATAATGGGACAACAAGCAATCATAAGAGCAGCCACGGCTAAAAATGGGACAACAAGAAATCATAGGTACAACAGTGCTAAACATTGGGATAACATGTGTGACAACAAGGTACAGTAGTGCTAAACATTGGGACAGCGTGTGGGACAACAACAAGGTACCGCATGCCAAATAGGACAGCCAAGCAATGGTGCTTGGTAATGGGACAACAAGGCTATGATGTTTGATGGAGCATAGCAAATGGGACAACAGTATGCCAAACATGGAATGGAAATGTCACTAACAGTGGGACAATAGTGGCTAGCATGGTGTAGCTATGGCACATGGGACAGTTGTGGCAGCATGGTGCAACAATCATGGCACATGGGACAGCAGTGGCAGCATAAGGTGCAACAATGTGATGTGTGCAACATGGTTATGAGGTCCTGCATAGTGATGATAGGTGCAGCATGGTGATGGAGTCACCTGGGAGAATTAGTTGAAGCAGCTTGTCTTCAACTAAGTTCAGCTACCTCATGTATCATCTACTTAGAGATGATCTATGCTCTTATTTAGATAAGTCAACGTGTTGACTTATGTTGTAAATGTACTATCTCTCTCTCCCTCTCTCTGTTGAACTATTTAAGAACATATAAGAAGAATTGATCAAGGGTTTCCCCACATTGGGGTTTGTCCCTGGCTAGCGCCACATCCTGTGTCCTCTTATGTTGGCTTGTCTTCTACGATCTATGTTTATGTTCTATCTGCAATTTACTTTAATGGTGATGTGATTGCTAATATGGAAAAGATATTGAGCTCACTGTAAAATTGAAATAAATTGTTCTATGCATAGAACATACCTAAAATTAACAAATACCTTTCTCTGCAATTATTGTTGCCCCAAAAAAAATCTTGAACTACTTTGTAAATATTGTACAACGTGCAATGAAAACCAACAACCACACCACAAGTTTCAAAACCACTTTTGCAGGTCTATGCAAACTCCTATAGGCCGACAACAGGTTCCTTACTGCCCGAATGGTCAATTAAACAGTGATCGTTTTTCAAAGCTCCTAGAGAATGTCCTCGTCCTCGGAAATCAGGGCATCGGAATATAGCTTCATTCATCAAAACCAAGCGCTCAAGTTTGTCCAAGACTTGTTACAAATTGTCATGGCATATCTTTCAATGTGGTTCTCAAAGGCAGAGTGTACAACATTAATCCAGACATGTACACAGGAAATGAAACTTCTTAAAATAAAAATACACAGTCAAACGCTGAGATCGCCTAATTTTCCAACACTCTTCGACTCATAGGAACAGTCGATCTAGTTGGCTCTTAACTCGTGCAACTCCAGTGTCACGGTCATGAGACATAGCATTGATCAGATTCAACGTGGAGAGAACGTGGTTGTGACTACATTCAACGCAGGCTCCTCCGCCAGTAGTTTGCATTCCACCCTCAGAACTCAGTTCCTTGTGCTTTTTCAGACCCACACAATCTGTAATGCAAGCAATGGCGTAACACAGACATATTGAACTCTTCAACTCTGAAAAAAAAACACTTCTAATTGACAAATAGCCACACAGATTTATAACTTCAAATTTTTATCAAAACCAGCATCGCACATCACACCAAAATACAATACACGTGCCTCACTTGTCTCTTCAAGTTGTTATAATGTTGATACCATGAAATAATGATTAAAATCACACATTACATTTCACACAATGGTATGTATGCATGCACACACACGTTTACATCAGGTATTACTCTATAATATAGAGTTTCTTAGATCTAACTTATTCCTAATTTAGGAGTGGTTGAGAGAATTTCTCAACCATTGCCAACAACTCACAAACCAACTTCTCAAATATAGGATGTAAGCATTAACTCTAATTTTACAAAATAGTACGAGGTTGGATTCCGTAAAAAAGGATGGAAGTTGAAATGCGATGGACCCGAAAATTTTCAAAATGGTATGAGGTTGGTTTCCTCCTGTTAAAATTGGAAACTAGGGCCAAACTCCACATGGGTCATCTTATTTATGAAAACTGATGTTTTTATTAGATTCCTCTCTCAGAGAGGTGTAGGATGGATCTAAAGATCATCTGATTCTGACATGTACAAATGAAGATATGAATTTTTTTATGTCATGGACAAATTGTCAAGGTTGGCCAGCAAGCAAAATAGGCACACAAGCCCCCAATTCATCCTCAATGTTTCATATAAAAAGAAGGAGACCTCAAGTCATTTTCACCATCATCTCATCACACATATCTCTCTCTCCTCTTGTGATTGGGCACACTATCAGAGGCAGTCTTCTCTCTATCCACACGTATGAACTAGGGTTTCTGTTTGCTGCATTGACCAGCATTGATCAAGTTGTTAGGAGGATGTTTGACTGCGTGAATTTGATGCATTGACCTATTTGACTTCGGTTTGGGTGAGGAATCCCTGTCTATGCAAGCTGCAATTATGGGCATGAAAATCGAGGAGTTTTGACCAGTGTTGATTGTGGTTAGGGTTGACCGTAGGTTGACTATTTGACCAAACTTTCACTGGACATAGTTTGATTGTTTGAGGGTTGTTTCATCTTATTGTTTGGAGGCCAAAGTTGACTGAATCTTTGAGGGTCAAATCTAACTTGTTGACCAGCATTGACTTTTCTGGTTAGGGCTCTTTTCTTGTTGTTATAAATTATCATAATTTGTAAATTGTACTATCTCTCTCTGCTGAACTATTGAAGACTAAAAGAAGATTTGATCAAGGGTTTCCCCACATTGGGGTTTGTCCCTGGCTGGTGCCACATCTTGTGTCCTCTTTTCTTTGCTTGTCTTCTAATATTTATGTCTATGTTCTATCAGTGTTTTACTTACATGTTTATATGATTGCTAAACTGAAATTGATATTGGGCCCATAAAGAAATTGAAGTAAAATTTCTCTAAAGCATAGAACATAGTGTTGTTGCCTAAAATTAACATGGTATCAGAGGTGAGGTGAAGACAAAGCCCAAGCAAGAGTGAAAGAGCAATCACCAAAGACAGTTCGACAAGGACAAAAGACTCAATGGGTTCCTCATCCTACTTCTTGGCTGAAGACAAACTCCATGATAAATCTGACTATCATGGATGGAATATGTCTCTTGATTTGACCTTGGAAGAGAAGGAAGTGATGGATTGTGTACAGGGTAAAATCCCTCATCCTCTTTCAAATGCATCGACTGCTGCGAAGACCAAGTATAATAAGGCTAAAGTCAAAGCGAAGAAGATTATCAGGGATTCCATTAAAAAGCATCTAGTGGCCTATATCTTTGAATTGAAGACCTCCAAGGAGATATACGACATGTTGGTTGGCATGTTCAAGGTTAGTAATGCTAATCAAATTCTCTTTCTCAATAATAAGTTGAAGGATATTAAGAAGGGCAAAGACGAGGACATTCAATCCTATTTCTTGAGGATTACTAAGATCAAGAATGATCTACTCTCGATTGGAGAAGTCATTCTTGATAGGGAACTTAATCTCACCACCCTTGGAGGACTCCCACCTGAGTGGTATGTATTTAGAACCACTATACTAAACAATTATCGAATTCCAAGGTTTGAATAATTGATGTCGAGATTCATTCAAGAAGAAACAAGAATGGTGGAGCAAGAAATGCCTTCTAATAGAAGCAACCCCACTACATTCTCCGCTCATGCCAAAAGGAGGAATAATGCAGGGTCTAAGGGTCATTTCCATGGAAAGCCTAAATCTAAGGGAGAAAGGAAGGGCAGGGTCTTTGTTTGCAATAATTTTGTCCACTATGCAAGGGAGTGTCCTAATAAAAGGGATACACCTCGAGATGATGACTAGGGGCAACTTCAACAACAACCACAATGATCAAAGGAATGGCAAGTCCAATGGCAAAGCAAAAAGGAATTCGCGACATCAAGGAAATGGCTAACCCTCCAAGAAATCAAGGAATTCCAGGTATGATGAATCCAATGTTGTTAACAATAAGCAAAAAGAGTACTATCTCATATCGACCCTCTCCACTGCCTCTCCTCCGGACACTTTGGGAAATTTGTTGATTGATAGTGGTGCCTAAAGGCACTTCACCAGATATAAGGAAGCCCTCTATAATCTGATAGAAAATGAGACAATCTTGGAGATCATCCTTGGAGACAATGCCACCTATCTTGTGAAGGTAGTAGGGAATGTTACCCTTCAATTGAATCAAGGTAACACTATTCATTTGCAAGAAGTACTATATGTACTCGATCTCAAGAAGAACCTGGTGTCCATTTTAGAAATGGAAGATAAAGGATTCAAGGTGGATTTTATCGATGGAAAGGTATGTGTTTGGAAAATAAATTTCAAGTATGCTTTTACTCTTGGGTTCAGGGTTGACAGTTTATATCAAGTTGGAGGAAGTCCATTGAGAGCCATGTCTTGCGACACATCTCTACAATCTGAACTATGGCACCAGAGGTTCACCCATCTTCATTATAATGCACTACCCAATGTGAGACAGATGGTGACAGGTATGCCCGAGTTCAGAGTAGAGCATGAAGGTATATTTCTGGGATATGCCGAAGGAAAACTTACAAGGGGACCATTCCCCTCAAGTAATAGCAAGACCACAGACATATTGCAATTGATCCACTCTGACATATCTGGTATGATGCCCGTAAACTCCTTGGGAGGATACTTATATTATCTCACATTTGTGGATGATTATTCTCGCAAGACCTGGATCTACTTCTTGAAGAAGAAGGATGAAGTGTTCACCTGGTTTTGACATTTCAAATCCTTGATTGAAAACCAATCCGGGAAGAAAATCAAGATATTGAGGACTGATAATGGGACTGAATATGAATCCAATAAATTCCAAGATTATTTGCAAAGAAGATAGAATTAAGAGGGAGACTACAACGCCATACACTCCCGAGTAGAATGGTGTGGCTGAAAGGAAGAATCGCTCTATTGTAGAAGTTGTCTGTGCCATGCTTCATGATCAAGGCCTTCCAGAGTTTCTATGGGGTGAAGCTGCAAATACCACCGTATATGTTCAAAACCAATGGCCTCATCAAACATTGGACTCCAAGACTCCTGAAGATATTTTCACTGGTAAGAAACTCGTTGTCTCTCATTTTATAATTCTTGGAAGCCTCGTATATTTTCATGTACCGAAAGAGAAAAGAAGCAAATTGGGTGCATCTGGGAAGAAATGAATCTTTTTGGGCTATTGAAAATTCCAAGGGATATATAATTTATGTGGCTGGTCAAAAGGAAGTTGAGATAATTCATGTTGTCACATTCGACGAAGATATGGCCCTCGGGAAGATCAACAACCTTCCTATCCTAAGGAAGGACAAAGAAGTTGACACGGGAAATCCAGGTGAAAAAGAGGACAAAATGATGCATGATGTCGATGAACCTATGGATCCTATTGATCCACTACCTCATTAGTCTTCCTCCTCCAAGAAGGGACCCTCATGGCTTAGGGAGACTCCCGAAGATGTTGAGAGTCACATGCACCAAGGGGGGACTTTCCGTGAAAGCAATAAGTCGAACAGGTACTAAGGGTATTTGACCACCATGAGCACTATCATTCAAAATGAGCCTTCATCATTCGAAGAAGTCGTGAAGCAACAAGTATGGAAGGATGCTATGAATGAAGAATATGAGTCAATTATGAAGAATGATGTCTGGGATGTGGTCCCTAGACCCCCGAGACAAATCAGTTGGCACTTCTAAGTGGCTCTACAAAATCAAGCATGGAGCTGATGGAAGTATAGAAAAGTTCAAGACTCGCTTTGTTGCTCGAGGCTTCTCTCAAAAGGAAGGTGTAGATTACGATGATATATTTTCCCCTGTTGTCCGATACACCATCATCCGCTCGATCATAGCCCTTGCTGCCTCGCAAGGATGGAATCTACATCAGATGGATGTCAAGACTGCTTTCTTGCATGGTTTAATCAAAGAGGAAGTCTATGTGGAACAACCCAAGGGGTTTGAAGTTTATGATCGGGAATCTCATGTATGCAAGTTGAAGAAATCTCATGGATTGAAGAAAGAACCCCAGGCTTGGTATGAGAGTATCGATAGCTATCTGATGAAGTTGGGATTCACTGGCAGTGAACTCAATCTGAACCTTTACTTTAAGGTTGAAAATGCTAAACCTCTCATTTTGGTACTTTATGTGGACAACCTCTTTTTGATAAGTGCAGACCCTCTCACTCACAAATGTAAGAGGAATTTTTCTTTTGAATTTGAGATGAAGGACCTAAGACCGATGCACAATTTCCTAGGGTTGGAGGTCTGGCAAAATCCAAGTGAAATTTTCCTCTCTCAAGGAAAATATGTTGTGAAGATATTGGAAAGATTTGGTATGGTGGACTGCAAGCCTGTGACTACTCCGATGGAACTTAACTTTAAGAAGTTATGTGGTAGTGTTGTTGGACCTGAATTAGGAAATACTTCTAAGTATCATCAACTCATAGGATCACTGATGTTCTTGGTGAACTCTCGTCTAGACATATGTTTTGCAGTTAACACATGGAGCCAATAAATGGTTGAACCCTCATCATATACATTGGATTGCCGCTAAGAATCTTCT
The DNA here is from genome assembly GCA_000404065.3 of Pinus taeda. Taxonomy (NCBI): domain Eukaryota; kingdom Viridiplantae; phylum Streptophyta; class Pinopsida; order Pinales; family Pinaceae; genus Pinus; species Pinus taeda. The sequence goes on along the minus strand of APFE031595169.1, from coordinate 15,459 downwards.
AAGATAACTTCGAGGCACAATCACTCATGGACTGAGATACACGGTTAGAGGCTTCATGGTTATTCTGATGTCGATTGGGCTGGCAGTTTGGTGGATCGCAAGAGCACTTCTAGATGTCGTTTTTCTTTGGGTTCTACTTCGATATCCTAGATTAGTAGGAAGCAGAAATCCGTTTCCTTGATTACCGTCGAGGCCGAATACATAACTGCTAGTATGGCATCCTATGAAGTTGTCTGGTTGAGGAATTTCTTCAGTGAGCTGTTTGGACATGTGTTGGATACCACCATGATATTCTGCAACAACCAAAGTGGGATCTGATTATTAGAGAATCATGTGTTTCATGATCGCTCCAATCATATAGATATTAGGTACCACTTTATCCGGGATATGGTACAACTAGGAGAAATAAGGCTCCATCACATTGGGACTGATGAGAAGGTCGCCAATATTCTGACAAAGCCCCTGGGGAAGGTAAAATTCTTGGCCTTCCGAGAATTACTTGGAGTCATGGAGAGACCCTCTTATGAGGGTCCTGTATGAGATGTATATTGAGCTCTGGGAGCTCCGGGGGCTTGGGGTACTTCTGGGAGTGGTGAGAACCATAGGGTGAGTGGTTCAGCCTTCCCCTAGTGGTTTTTTGTGTACAGGGTGAGTGGTTCATCCTTCCTCTATGATACCCCTTGGCTAAATGTGAGCAAGACAAGTGGTTCTTCCTTCTCCTGCCGAGACATCCTACCCATGTAGTCTGGGACTCATGGGAAATACCTCTCATTTGGCTAGTGAGTAGGGAAATGAGGATAAGGACCATGGTACTACCAATGAATGCATCATGTACTACCGTACTCCCTATGCTAGGATGTCCAATATTGATCTGGGATCAATGGGAACTGAATTCGGGTCAGTGAGAGTGGTATGAGACACTCTCTTTTGATTGGACTGACTTCAGGTTAGTAGAGAATAGTATGATACATTCTCGATCACTTCTTCTTCTTCATAGTTTAGCAAAGTAGTGAAGTGCAGTGCATGGATGGCAGAGATGGTACAGATTGACAAATGGTTTAGCAGGTGGAGTTCTCCCTAGTTAAGAGGGAGTGTTAAAATTGGTAACTAGGGCCAAACTCCACATGGGTCATATTATTTATGGAAGCTGATATTTTTATTATATTCCTCTCTCGGAGAGGTGTAGGATTGATCTAAATATCATCTGATTCTTACATGTACAAATGAATATATGAATTTATTTATATTATGGGAAAATTGACAAGGTCGGCCAGCAAGAAAAACAGGCACACAAGCCCCCAATTCATCCTCAACATTACATATAAAAATGAGACCTAAATTTATTTTCACCATCATCTCATCACACATATCTCTCTCTCCTCTTGTGATTGGCCACACTATTTGAGGCAGTCTTCTCTCTCTCCACACGTGTGAACTAGGGTTTCTATTTGATACATTGACCGAGCTATTGGGTGAGGAATCTCTGTCTAAGTAGGCCGCAATTTTGGGCACAAAAATCGAGGAGTTTTGACTAGCGTTGACTGTGGTTAGGGCTGACCGCAGGTCAACTATTTGACCATACTTTGACTCGGCATAATTCCACTGTTTTGAGGGTTGTTTCATCTTGTTGTTTGGAGCCCGAAGTTGACTGAAGTTGACCGAACCTTTGAGGGTCAAATATGCCATGTTAACTTTTCTGGTCAGATCTCTTTTGTTGTTGTTATAAATTATTAGAATTTGTAAATTGTATTGTCGCTCTCTATTGAACTATTGAAGGCTAAAAGAATATTTGATCAAGGGTTTCTTCGCATTGGGGTTTGTCCCTGGCTAGTGCCACATCTTCTGTCCTCTTATCTTGGCTTTTCTTCTACTGTTTATGTTTATGTTCTATTAGCATTTTACTTACATGTTTATGTGATTGCTAAACTGAAATTGATATTGGGCCCATAAAGAAATTGAAGTAAAATTGCTCTAAAGCATAGAACATACCATTGTTGCCTAAAATTAACACATCTTTAAAGAAATAGTGTCAATAAGTATTAACCAGCTTAGATCTATTTAACTTCATATTTATCATGCACCAAGAGGGATTAAATCCGTCGAGGTGCAAACCTTCTTTACAAAGTGTAGAATTTGAGGAAAGGTTTGCACCCTGAGGGATTTGATCCTTTTTTGTGCATGATAGATCCAGAGTTAGATGGATCTAAGTTGGTTCCAATTGAGGGCAACAATATCACATTTTTTTATTCTCGTTATTATGTATATGTTTGAGATAAACTTCATAATTTGAAATTTACATGTTTATCGATCTACTTGAGAATTTAAAGTAATGACATGTCAATACAATCTTCTTTGTACTTGGAGAATGGTGAGTTCATAAATTTGAATGTGACCATTATACACAAATCTTGTATGATTTTTTTTGCATCGGGCCATTAAAAAAAAAATTATGGTGAGCTTGTGGTTTTAAATCACGTTTTGCTTTTTTTCATTTCGCAACTATTAAAAAGCTCTGCCATGGATTTACATCATGTTTTATTTTCCTAACCTGTCATGGCTTTACATTATGTTTATGTTTTCTTTTCCTAGCCTAATCATATCATTATGTTCTTTAGTTTAGTCTGTGTTGGATGCCTTGAACAATTTGTACATCTACATTTGGATGCTTTGACTGGTTTGTGTGTTTGTTGTTTAGATTTGGATGGTAATGTTTATGGATGTTACAATTGTTGTGTTGTATTTCTATATGTATATGTAATTTTCTATTAGTAATTAGTGGCTAATAAAGAAGGGAGGATTGATTTTTCACATCTCTTGTATCTCAACTTTTGACAGCTAACTAATTGTTAATAATTCCCCTCTAGGTATTACTAAATATATCTTCAAGAGTATTTTTAATAATTTACTTCCTCAAGATTACTTTTGAAATAATTTGTTTCTTTGCAAATGTTTGAAATAATTTAATTACTTAAATAATATTTTGAAGAAATCATGTATTTTTTTATTTTTTTAATGAATGGACACGTTTACAAATTCTCTAACCAAATAATTATCACATCTCCATTTTGTATGTATTCTTAAAAGTGGATCTTTAATAGAATTTTGATGAAATTTTTTGAGAGACTATATAATTTGAGTGTTTATAAATATATATTTTCTTCTAATAAATATTTGAATAAATTGTTGAATAATTAATAAAGGAGATGATCTTGTCAATTATTAATTTGCAGTTTGTAGGCGGATTAATTATGCACATCTATTTTATTTGATGTGAGGTATCTCATCGAGTCCCACTAGCACAACCAGTTGAGGATGGGCCTCGTTAGCAAGGCGACCTAGGATAAAACCTCACGAGGGATGGTTGTGCCCTATTCTAGGGGGAGGAGACATGCTAAAAAATCCAGTCAACTTAAGGCTGGTGTGGCCCAAGCCGAGTGTGATTGTCAAGTGACTTTTACAAATTAGATGCCCCTGGGTCGCGGCTTCTCAAGCCACAGGTCAAGCCTGGAGGATCATAGACAACTTGGCAAACAAACAAACAAAAATTCAAGGTATTTAAACTTTTGATAGCTAATTAATTCTTAATAGTGATATATCTTGAATAATATTTTAAATAATTTACTGCCTCAAGATTAGTACTGACATAATTTGTTTATTTTCAAATGTTTGAAATAATTTATTTTCTACAAGAATATTTTGATGATTTTTGTTAATTTGGAAGCTTAGAGACAAATTACAACCATGGTACTAGATTCCTCTTTTCAAGAGGACCAATTTTGACTATTGAAGTGCTCAATTTGGACAAGGGAAAGTGTAATTATGAATAAAAACCTGCATATGCACATTTGGATAGGTCGACCCTAACAGGAAATTGATCACCCTTGGAAGCCTATAAATACAAGTGACCTCAAGCTCATTTGGACATCACCAAGCATCATCTTCTTCTCTTATTCATTTATTAGTTCGCATAGGTTTGAGGCTAGGTCGAGGAAAGTGGTTCGTACATGTCCAAAAATATAGGGTTTGAAGTTCACACGTGTTCTAGAATTTTTGGGTCACATCCGTAAGCTTGTCAAAAGAAAATTTCGGCTAAACTGCAGGATTGTAGAATCAAGGGTACGACTGGAAGCTCTCACTGCACACATCCTTCTTCCTCCATACGACTGGGCTCTAGGGCTAAAATTTGGCATATGACTGCAGTTGACCGTGGATAGGAAAAGTTGTCTCTGATATATATTGATGCTGGGAACATATTTTTGAATATTGTTGGGATAATTTTGCTGGATGATTTTTTAATGGGCTCATTGTACTCTCTATTGAACATTTTATGACAATCTAATAAGAAGAAGAATTTCAAAGGGCTTTCTCCCCATAGTGGGTTTTTCCCTAGTCTTTGACCAAATTTGGTGTCTCTTGTCGATGTGTTGATTGTCTCCTTTGTCATTGCATTTATTGTTCTATCTTCAATTATTTTTTATGGTTGGAAATATTAATTGTTATTGAAAAGGTTGTTAATTGAAGAATTGAATTGGGCTAAATTAATTGAAACAACATAGAACAATCTGAAATTCAACATGGAATCAGAGCTAAGATGAAGGACAAGCCCAAAAGGAGATAAGATTTGAAGCAATCATCTTTGGAAATTTGAAGGAGCCTATCTAATCAAGTCAAGATGTTTTCCTATTCCTTCAAGGAGCATGAGAATTTGGGTGACTCATCTAATTTTGTTGCATGGAAGATCGGGTTGGAAATCATAGCTATAACAATGATGTTTTGGATTACATTCAAGGAAAAGTACCCGAGCCTTAGGAGAATTCTTCCATTTCTGGCATTAACGAGAACACGAAAGGTGAGTTGAAGGAAAAGAAAATTATAGTTGATGGTTTACAAGATAGTTTATTTGCATGTGTTGGAAATTTGAAGAAGTATAAGAACATGTAAGATAAGATAGTTGGCATGTATGAAGTCAACAATTTGAATGAAATCCTCTCCTTGAAAGATTAACTCAAAGATATGAAGATGAATAAAGGAGAGTTTCCACAATCTTACATTATGATGATATCTCATCTTAGAGGTCAATCGCAGAGAGTTGGGAAATCTGTGTTGAGCAAAGAATTGGTGATTATATCTCTTAGAGGTATCCCTCCCATTTGGGAAACCTTCATTACGACTATAAGCAACAACAATACCTTCCCATCATTTGATGAAATTGTTGGAAATCTCACTCAAGAAGAATCAAAGATGATATCAAGAGGAAAAATTCAAAAGCATGAAGAGGGAGATCCCATTTCTTTCGTCACTCAAAACAAAAAGAAGAAAGGGAAAGGAGGTCCATCAAATTCAAATAAATCTCCTCCTCGAAGCTCAAAGAGAAGGAATGATAGAGAATCATCACACATTGGATGTTTCAATTGTCACAAGAAAGGTCATTATGATTGAGATTGCCTTGAGAAGAACAATGGTCCATGTTGCGACACTAGAAACAACAATAACAGTTATGGTGATCGAAGAAGAGATGAATGAAGGATTATCGCAATGGAAGAGATGGAAGAATAAGAAGAGATGCTCCAAGTGATCATGAAGAAGATCATCATCCTCAACAGCAATCAAGACAATATGAACATATTCTTATTTCTTCTCTCACTAGTACTTCTCCTCCGGATTTGTGAGATAGTTATTTGGTTGATAGTGGGGCCACTCATCATTTCTCTAGGTATAAGGAAGTTATCTCTAATTTGGTAGAGAGGGAGTCAAATTTGAAAATTGTTCTTGGAGACAACTCCACTCATCCCGTTAAAGGCTTTGGATTCGTAAAATTTCATTTGAATTATGGGGAACCTATTTTGCTCCATTATGTGATGTATGTGTCAAGATTGAAGAAGAATTTGGTAGCAATGTATGCTTTGGAAGATAAATTGATAAAGGTTTCATTCATCAAGGGAAAGGTTCTAAATTGACCTATTTTATCACCTATGATAGATGAATTTACAATGGGATCGAGATTTTAAGGACTCTATAGTCACTAATAGACCTATCCTAGCATTGGTCCATGATACTAATCATCTAATCGAACTATGGCACCGAAGATTGGCCCATCTACACTATGATTCTCTTTTGAAATTGAAGAGGTTGGTCCTTGGTATTCCTAATGTTCAAGCCCAACATGATGGAGTGTGTCTAGGTTGTGTCAGTGGAAAGAAGACAAGGGAACCATTCCCCTATAGCGAGAACAAGACGAATGACATCCTCCATATCATTCATTCTGACATATGTGGTTTGATGCCCATGCATTATATTGGTGGCCATCTTTAATACATCACCTTCATTGATTATTTCTCAAGAAAGGTGTGGATATATTGTTTGAAGCACAAGGATGAAGCCTTTGAAATGTTCAAGTAGTTCAAAGCTTTGGTCAAAAATCAAACAGGAAAGAGAATTAAGATCTTCCAGTCTGATAATGGTGGAGAGTACATTTTGAAATGAATTCATCGATTTTTACAAGAAGGAAGGTATCAAGAAAGAGACGAGTGTGCCCTATAATCCCAAACAAAATGGAGTAGCTAAAACAAAGAACAGGTCTATTGTAGAAGTTTCTCATGCCATATGATCAAAATTTGTCGAAGTTTATTTGGGGAGAAGCAATGAATGTTGTTGTATATGTTCAAAATAGGGTGCCTCATCAAGCATTGGACAACAAGACCCCCGAAGAAGTGTTCACAAGTGTCAAGCTCGATGTTGGCCAACTCCATATCTTTGGTTGCCCTGTATATTTTCATGTGTAGAAGGATAAAAGAAACAATATGGAAGCCATGGGAAGAAAAAAATGTTGCCCTTGGGAAAGCAAGGGACCTTCCTCTACCTCCTCCCGAGAAGAAGAATGATGATATGGATATATGGATGGTCCTTCTGTGCCTGAATCTGAGAGAGATGTTATTGATGATCCCATGGATCCCATGGATCCCTTAGATCCTCCTACCAAGAAGAGGCCACTTTAGTTTCATGACACATTACAGGATGATGAGAGACATGTTTCGGTCAAATATCATTTAGAGAAAGTAAGAAGCCATGCAGATACCAGGGATATGTTGTAGCTATGAGCACTATGATTCAAGCCTAACCTCCCACCTTTGAAGAAGTCATGAAGGAACAAGTTTGGAAGGATGTTATTGCCAAAGAATATGAATCAATGATGAAGAATGATGTATAGGATGTTGTCCTGAGACCGAAGGGGAAATCTGTGGTGACTTCAAAGTGTCTATTCAAGATCAAACATGGAGTTGATGGTGCATCAAGAAATAAAAAGAAAGTTTTATGGTCTAAGGTTTCTCCCAAAAAGAGGATAAGATTATGATGATATATTTTCACTTGTGGATAGATATACAACCATTCGTTCAATATTTTCCTTTGCCACAAGTCAAGGATGGACCCTCCATCAGATGGATGTGAAGACAACATTTCTCCATGGCATGTTACAATAAGAAGTGTATGTTGAGCAACCACAGGGATTTGAAGTAGAGGATTGAAAGACACATGTTTGCAAGTTGAAGAAAGCATTGTATGGCTTCAAGCAAGCCCACAGAGCATGGTACGCCTACATAGACAATTATATGGTCAATTTGGGATTCAAAAGAAGCTATGTCAATCCCAACCTCTAATTCAAGGTAGACCAAGGTATGTCTTTGATTTTGGTTTTATATTTTGACGATTTATTCTTGAAAAGTATTGAGCCCCTGATGATCGAGTGTAAGAGGGAACTAGCCTCTGAATTCAAGATGAAGGGCCTTGGACTCATGCATTATTTTCTAGGCATTGAGGTGTGGCAAAGGCCCGGTGATATTTTCCTTTCATAAAGAAAATATGTCATGAAGCTATTGGAGATATTTGGAATGACAGAATGCAAGTCCCTACCCACATTGATGGAAATGAATTTTAAGAAGTTATGTGGAAGTTGATGGACCCGATTCGGAAAATTTGTCTGAGTATAAACAACTGATTGGGGCTCTAATGTTCTCAGTGAACAACCATCAGGACATATGCTATGCAGTAAACACCTTGAGTCAATTCATGACCAAGCCTCTCCATGCACATTGGATCACTGCCAAATACATTTTGAGATATTTGCATGGGACGATCACCCTTAGTCTGAGATATTTTGTCGAAGATGTTCAACTTCGTGGATATACCGATGTTGACTAGGCAAGAAATGTTTTCGATGGGAAGAGCACATCTAGATGTTGTTTTAGCCATGGATATTCCATGATATATTAGATGAGCATGAAGCGGGAGTCTATAGCATTGAGCACCACTGAGGCAGATTAAATTGTCACTAGCATGGCTAGCTGCGAAGTAGTTTGGTTGAGGAAACTCTTTGGAGAACTATTTGAGCAGGTCCTAGATGCTACAGTGATATATTGCAACAACAAGAGTGGGATTTTTCTAGCAGAGCATCTCGTATTTCATGACAAGTCCAAGAATGTAGATATTTGATATCATTACATTCAAGACATGGTGTAGAGAGGAGTCGTTAGACTCCATCGTATATTGACAGATGAGAAGATTGCAAATATTCTCACCAAGGCTTTACCGAAAGGGAAGTTCTTGGTCTTCAGAGAGTAGCTTGGACTAATGGATGTGACCCCTTTTGATAAGGGGCATTGTTGATCGAGAACATTGAGTCATCTCTTCCCCCTTGTCTGAGCTCCTAAGGTGAGGAATTGAGATGGAGGGCTCATAGGGTTGAGGGATCTCTGGACAATAGGGTATCACCCCTATTTGTTACCCATATGGTTGGAGATGTTTCTCCCCTATCTTGGTCTTTGCATATTGTACCCTAGCTAGCATCATAACCACAAGCTAGGTTTCTTGGGATTATCGCTCCCCGTTTGGCCAACGGGTTGAGAGAGTGCTTGGAGGTGTGTCACCCAAGTTGATTATGATGAAGATGTTCTACCACATGACTCTTGAAGATCATTGTTGGGACTATCAGGGAGCAATAGGATGTATGAGACATTGCATTAACACAAGAGTGGAAGATAGTTGATCCCCTATGCAATGACTCTTATTGCTCAACATAGGGTGGAAGATGTTTGCTCCCCTATGTAATGACCTGAGGTGAAAGTGTCACACAAGACCTTCATTGTCATGAGAGGGTGGTAGATAATGCTCCCCGATTCTTCTTCTTTATATTCGAGAATGTTTCAGTAGATAGAGTTGAGAAGAGCTAGGACATGATATGTCGACAGGATACATATGATTATTAAATGATTTAGTTGGAATTTCTCCCTAGTTGAGAGGGAGTCTTAATTTGGAAGCTTAGTGACCAATTCCAACCATGGGACTCAATTCCTCTTTTCAAGAGGACCAATTTTGATGACTGAAGCACTCAATTTGGACAAGGGAAAGTGTACTTATGAAGAAAAACCCACATATGCATATTTGGACGAGTCGTCCCTAGCAGGAAATTGGTCACCCTTGAAAGCCTATAAATACAAATGACCTCAAGCTCATTTGGGCCTCACCAAGCATCATATTCTTCTCTTCTCCATTGATTGGTTTTCACAAGTCTGAGGCTGGTTCAAGGAAAGTGATTCATACAGGTCCGAAAATATAGGGTTTGAAGCTCGCATGTGTTATAGAGTTTTTGGGTCACAGCCACAGGCTCATCAAAAGAAAATTCCAGTTGTAACCACAGGCTTGCAGGCTCAAGGGTGTGGTTGGAAGCTCTCAGTTGCACACATCCTTCTTCCTCAATACGACTAGGCTCTAGGGATAAAATTTGACATTTGATCGCAGTTGACCGCAAACAAAAAAAAGTTATATGTGATCTATATTGATGCTAAGAATATATTTCTAAATATTGTTGGGGTAATTTTGTTGGATGATTTTGTATTGGGCTTATTGTACTCTATGTTGAATATTTTATGACAATCTAATAAAAAGAAGAATTTCAAAGGGTTTTCCCCATAGTGGGTTTTTCTCTGGTGTTTGACCAAATCTGGTATCTCTTGTTGATGTGTTGATTGTCTCCTTTATCATTACATTTATTGTTCTATCTACAATTACTGTTGATGATTGGAAATATTAATTGTTATTGAAAAGGTTGCTAATTGAAGAATTGAATTGGGCTAAAGTAATTGAAACATGATAGAAGAATCTGAAATTTAACAAATTTTTTTAATCTACAATATGTTTTACAAAGTTAAGAAATAATGTATTTTCTGACTTTTTTTAATAAGTGGTCAGGTTTTGCAAATTCTCTAAATTATTTGTTTCTCCAAATAATTATAATAGATTTGGGTTAGAAATTTTTAAAGACAAGTTTTGAGAAAGAAAAACACACATGTTTATTGATAGCATTGTTATAGATAATTAGTGCAGAGATTTTTTATGCAAATTATTTTCATGTTAGGATTTCTCATGGAGTGTAGTATCCTTCTAACCCAACACCTTCTACAATCCAATCAAATTTTTATGCAAATTATTTTCATGTTAGTATTTCTCATGAAGTGCAGTATCCTTTTAACCCAACACCTTCTACAATCCAATCAACTTCAGCTCCTTGGTGTCAGCGTCATCCAAGTGATAGTTAGATGGAAGCCAATTTACCAAATATCCCTAACCATGATCCTTTCATCCAATTACATAGATACATACATGTATATTGATAAGATTTTTATAAATAATTAGCGTATTGATTTATTATGCAAATTGTTTTCATGCCAGGATTTCTACCCATAATCCTTCCAACCAGTTGTGTGGATCTATACATGCATATTTATTGATAGGGTTGTTATAAATAATTAGTGTCAAGATTTATTATGCAAATTATTTTCATGTTAGAATGAATATGTGTGTGTGTGTGGGGTTAAATATGAAATCAATTGCACAATTATTTTATAAATTAATATCCTCAATTTAAATTTATCTTAATTTATTATTCATAATATAATGATAGAGAATAAATTTATGAAAATGTAAGTTTTTTGAAAATAGAAAGTTTAAGTAAAAAATTATACTCGATAAATTTGAAACCCTGATATAATATTTAAATCAAAATTTTCCTCTTAATTATTTTTTTATTGATAAATTTGAGCACTTGATATAATATTTCAATAAAAAAAATTCCTCTTATTTTTGTTTGGATATATTGATAAATTTGAAAACTCAATATAATATTTAAATAAAAAATTTCCATTTTTTAATGTAGTGGACTTAGTCACTTTTAATAAAATTCATATTTTTAATTTGAAAAACATATTTCCAATAATAAAATTGCTCAATAGTGTTCCATATGATCTGTGGTATCATTTCCATTACTCAACCATTTTTCAATCTTCTTAACCATTGTCATTATTCTAATTCGCATTGTTTTTTAGAATGTTTGTGCACCATTGAGAGAATATCATGGAATTTTCTACACCACCTGGCAATGGCATAATCCCAATGTACATCATTTGAGATCTAAAGTGGATGGTAGCTTCGTGATGTCTATTTATCTAGGGTTTTGGATAATACAACAACAATTGGAAATTCGGAGGGTGGCCTTCAATGCTTGAATTAAATGACGTTTATTCTTTTTGGATGGTTAAAGAGTTCTAGCCAGCTTGGATTTAGGTATTTTCCTAAACATAAAATACTTATAATCGAACCTAATATCAATGTGGATGAATATTAGAAAGTAGAAATGATGCAAGGTCCAGTTATGTAAATAGTGTAATTATCACAGCCTCTATTCGGGTATTATTTAAACCATATTGAATCGCTACTTGCTTAACCGAAGTCCTGATAATAAAATAAAATTGTACCCCTGCTGAATGGAAAATGTTTGTAGACGACATATTTGCCAAGTGGAGTCATGGCAAAGAAAAACTTGACCTATTCCTCAATCATCTAAATAGCCTATCTGACCATATAAAATTCACTATTGAAATTGAAAATAACAACCAGCTTCCCTTTCTTGATATCCTTCTAACTAAAAGAGATGGGTCTCTCGGTTTCGAAGTCTATAGAAAGAAAACCCATACTGAAAGATATCTTCATGCAAATTCCCATCACCACCCTAAACAGAAGATTGGCATCATTAGAACCCTAACCACTAGGGCGGCCAAAATATCTGATCATGACCATTTAAATGAGGAACTCAACCATCTACACAAAGTGTTTGAACTAAATGGCTACAATAGAAATACCATTAAGAAAGTCATGCACCTATCTCTAAACAAGAATAACAAGGACATGAAAAATCATAATTTATCAACTCCTAAGGTCTCCCTACCTTACATAAAAGGCACCACTGATAAAATTACTAAAATTCTAAATAAACATAACATCAATGTAGCATTCACCCCTGCTAACACCATCAAACAATTGTTCAACTCAGTCAAAGATCCCATAAACCCTAAACTTCAAAAAGGCATTTATGTGATTCCTTGCTCATGTGGTAAGGAATATAAAGGTGAAACGGGTAGGTCTCTTAATACTAGAATTAAAGAACACACTACCGACTTAAGAAGAGATAGGACCTCTAAATTGGCCTTAGCAGAACACGTTCACTCTTCCTCTCATTACATCTGCATGGAAGAAGTCAAACTGATTAGAAAAGAAGACCACTATCTTAAAAGGAAAATTGAAGAAGCCATAGAAATAGAAAAAAGGAAGAACAATTTGAACCGGGATGATGGATTAAAATTAAGCAACACGTGGAAACCTTTACTTGAACTCTTAAAAATCAATAACTAGCCCTTAAAGTAACCCATTCCCTCCTCTCTTAGAAGCCTCATTATAACAATTAACAAAAACATCATTCATATAGCATCCTCCTTAAACAGTCAACATCATAATCATAAATTAGTAATTGTTTACCTCACACAATCAGTTGATAACATTAAACAAATTAAATTATTTCTAGGATTGATAAATAATATTATAACAATAACTCGCCAAATCTATAAGGATTTACTAATTAATTAAAAATTGAATAAATTAATCAATTAAATAAAGGTAATAAATAATTAAACATGAAATAAATAAATAAAAAATAGAAAATTTAATTAAATTTAATTAATCAAACAAATTATATAATTAGTTAAAAATATTAATAATAGTAATTAATCATATTATTAAATAACTAATTTCACATATATAATAAAGAATAATTAGTAAAATTAATTAATTTATCAATATTCTTTTAATTAATTAAACTATTAATTAAAATTAATTAATAAACCAATTAAAATAAAATAATAATAATAATTAATAAATTAATAAACATAATAAGCAATTATATATGTAATAGAATTATTTAAGTTATCTAACCTATTAATCAATTAATTTACCCTTCAAACAAAATAATAATAATAATAATAAAATTAATTAATAATGACAATAGTAATTAATTAAATAAATAAAGTGGAAACCAGAAAAATAATAGCCGACCTATTTTCTTACATATTTTATTTGATATCCTATATACATAACCTAAATCTAGCTCTTGGATACATCATTCAGATCTAAAAATATATAATGACGCATCCCCTGATGATGGACTCACTTGGTAGTCCGAAACGTTGGGTTCACAAAACTCTATAACAGGTCATTCCTCCTCTTCTAAAAACTACCCTCACCTGTATGGATTCATTATTTAACAAAATTGTACATGTCAAACATATCAATCAATACTTTTCACATAATACCTTAAACGTTTCTCTTCTAGTTTAAAATTGGATTTGGAAGTAAATTCAAAAGGAAATATTGCACTATCAGTTAGAAGACAAAGGCAATGGGCATACCCTTTTTATGTAAGGGCACTTCCCTTCTGTCACTGTGAACATACAATTACACTACATGTTACAATTTCCATGGGTCATTTAGTGTTCAATGCAGATCATCATTACTTACATAAAGCTCTCAACTCTGTATTAGTATCATGACACGAAGAGAATGATTTCTAAAAGACTTTACTACATTTAATGGTAAATGATTATAAGTGTTTCACTTATTTTTTTTAAATTGAAAAAAGGTTTTGCTCCCATTGATTAAAACATGAATTTGTGGTAGGTAATGAAGATAATGAAAAGCAAAATAGATAAGCGCCTCAGTTTGTCTTATTTGAAATAGTTGGTGTGCTCTAGGAACATGTCGAGGGGTTGAATCAATATTGCACATCATCAATCATGAATCAATATTATATCAAGTTAATATAAACCGTATTATAATTTAATTTAATTTAATATGTTGAGTTTGTTATCAAGAAAGCGGATTTTCGCTAACGATTCCCTATGGATGCATATGCCACATCTAGGGTTCAATATGGACGATGTATTTTATAATGCCTGACCTGCAAATCGTGTTTAGTCTGAAGAACATTTATCGAACATGTTGGGTGTGTGTTATATTCTTTCCACGACTAGGTCCATGCAACAGGGGGGTCACAAGGGAGGCGGCAGTCTCCCCCTGTCGAGGGGTTTGCAGGGGGTCGATATCCCCCCTACATGGGGTTTTTTTTTTTTAATTCGGACCCAATAATAGTTGGGTAGATCCAAGGATGGGGGGTGAACCTAAAGATGGTGAGCATACCTACCCATTGTTTTTTGCATGGGGTTTGCACATGGTTTTGGGCATGATGGTTTTTTTCCCATGGTATTTTGCAGATCCAACCAAGGGAACTATGGTTATGTTTATATGTATTGTAACATTGAAAAGAATATAATGAAAATCAATATGTGTCTCAACTTTGGGATCTAGGGGAAAATCTATATGTATATTTGTTTTATGTTCTCGCCATTATATATTTTTTTCTGTTTTAAGAATTTGTTTGTAGGTAATTTATGTATAGGGTTAAAACCTACATTTGGTATCAGAGTCAGGTTCAACTTCAAGGGGACGCCTTTGCTGCTGAGGGGTTTTTATCAGGATTGCGTTAGAACCTATTCAGTGGAAGATCTACAAGATAGATTATTATGGCAAAAGAAGATGGAAAATAGTGGAAAGATAGAGATTGAGAAATTTAATGGTCAAAGTTTTGAGTTGTGGAAGCTCAAGATGGAAGATATATTGGTGGGCCAAGATCAGTGGATTGTTGTAGATCCAGGTACGACACCAACATGAATGTCAGTAGAAGACTGGGCGAAGTTAGATCGGAAGGTGAAGAGCATAATATGATTGTGTCTTTTAGATTTAGTATTTTTTAATGTATTAAGGGAAGCTACGACAAAGGCTTTGTAGGAAAAGTTAGGGACTTTGTACCAATCTAAGTCTCTGGTGAACAAATTGTTCCTACGGAAAAAGTTGTGTGACCTGAGGATCAAGGAGGGAGACTTCATGACAGAGCGGTAATAGACCTATTTATAATCCTCCTCATCCTAGAATGGCTTCTAGTGTTTGGCAACCTACTTTACCCATACAACCTGGTTCATATTGGGATCGATTGTTGAATCCTCAAACTGTACCACCTTCATCGCA
>APFE031595150.1:37903-102483 GCA_000404065.3 Pinus taeda | reverse complement strand
AACATGGTAAGGCAGAGGGGAAAAATATTAAAGCTGTGAAAATGATTTAAATACAACTAATGACATATTATTAATTAATAAAAGTCATGTCGATACATGAAATGTTTGGTCGTAAAAATTGTCAGATTCCATAGGTTTTGAATCAATGTCGTTGGAGAATATTTGTATCGAAGACATTAATGGTTTTCCATGAAAAAGTAATGTCGGATAATTTATTGTCCATCTAAAGTGCTCCCATAATATTTGTGATCCCATAATATTTGTGATGTATATAATTAGTCATCAACACAGAATGTTAAAATTGTTTTTGTTGGGGATTATTTTTTTATGAGTATATGGAATAATGGATAATTAGTTGGGGTTTATATGATGTAATTAGGTGAAAATTATATTCTCATGATATTAAGTTGATTTTATGCGTTTTTTACATTATTTAGGGGTTGACTTTTTTAGTGTGGAATTTGAATTAAACTATACCTTTATATATATTGTTGTTTAATTATTACATTTAGAAAAATGTATATATAACATTATCTATATTTAAAAAAAACTATTAAATATATCATGTTATTGCTTTGATCATTATATATCTGAATATACTATGGATTTCTACACCTTAACAAACAATTAATTAGGTTATCTATATTTTAAACATATTATAATTTGTTTTGCTAATTCTATATTACCTTTAACAAGCAAATATTTGAATTAAAATATCATGTGAATTATTTTTTATTTAATAATTTTAATTGTGAATTTTTTTTTATATGATTTGATCCAAGTGATGTGGTTTGCTATATTTATAATTTAATAATATTGGGATATAAAATTAACATAAATAATGCTTATGGGAAGATGTAATTAACACATATGTGGATATAATAAAGCTATGGGTTTTACTAATTTGTTTAAAAATTGATTTGTTTTACTAAATTTTGTCAAAACATTGCATTTTTATGATTGTTGATAAAATAAAATATATTTATATTAGATTTATAATTTATTTATAATATAATTATTGGTTTCATTTGATTCTTTTCTTCTTGTTTTTATTTTTATAGTGATTTATTTTTCATAAATTTTTAATTGTTTCGATGGTGTTTGTTATGGAGTATTATTGATATGAAAAGATATACAAATCAATAAATTTCAATATATAATGAGGGAAACATCTAATTTGATTGATTTAATCTTAAGGGGAGTGAAAGTATTCTTAGATTCTTGTTGTCTTCCTTGGAGTGCTTATATGTATTCCACTAATTCCACATAGAAGAAATATTTGATCTCATTGACTTATGTGAACTTTCTTTTGCATTGGAATGACTTTTCCTCCCCCTTCCCCAAAGCCACAAGGAGAATAGGCCCAACCCCTATAGTTTCCTTTGAAATAGACTTTCACATAGTGTTGAATTTCATGCATGTCCCCATGATGGCTAACAAAAATCATAGTGGTCCATGGTGATAGATTCTAAGGTTGGGTTAGGATAACATTGGGCCAAAAAGGCTTACAAAAGGGAGACATGAGAGTTCTATTGTAAAATAGAGAGATGGGGAGGCTTAAGAGAGATTTAGACAAAAAAGTGTAGTGCAAAGTATAATGGGAAATTCCAAGCAATTTACTATGAGGAATGTCTTAGAGGAGATGATTTCCATGTCCATTAAATAACAATAGTCTTGGAAGGAATGAAGTTATTACAAACCTAGCTTGTCAAATGTTGCACACTTTAAAAAATATGATGCTCATATATAATATTGAATCCTCTATGAATTGAAAAATGAGGAGACACATGAGCTTGTTAGCTAATGTTGAGGGGTACGTCACCAAGGTTTGTAATGTAGAGGGAAATGAACTTAATGATTCGTGAAAATAAAATATATGAAGTCTCGTTTATCCAACATTGATGTATATGTATGATGCAAATAGGTTCTCGTATTCCTGTATACACACACATAATATGCATTTAACTTGTAACACTCCTTTATTGGTGATTTCATTTACCTTAGTGTTGATATGTCTCTTAATTTGGTAGATAGGTACATTACAATAGTCCAATAGCAAGAAGAACAACCTTTAGAAAGTGTAAGTAATGATTGGGAGGGAAAATATTCTTCTCCTTGTCAAATCTTAATGAAGAAAAAATCACCAATAATGACTATCTATCCTCATGATTACTTCCTTAATAGCTTGGGTCATAATTTTTGAAACATTTACTTTATGTTGTTATGATTAAAGAAATAGTTTAAAATATATTCAAACAATGGAATTATTCATGTTTTCAAATTATAAAACATAGAAGACATGAGTAGTTTTGAAATATGGAATCTATCCTTTCATATCAAAAAAGTGTTCACGACCAATTCCTTTGTTTCATGTTTGTCCATTCCCCTATCTTATATATGTAAAGACTAAAAAACGTGGGGGAGAAGGCATAACCATGTTTTTCCTTGATGTGATTGTTTAAGCTTTATAGGAGATCCTTTGTAATTTTGTTTTTGGCTTTTACCTACTCATATAAATGTTGAATTATTGTCCTCCAACCTTTCATAACCCTCATTTCTATAATCTATCTCATTATTTTTCCCTTTGTTGTTAAATGATTTTTTTTTTTAAATTAAAAAAAAGAAAAGAAAAAGATATATTGTACTTATTTTTCTTTGTTGTCCGAAGTCTTTTCTATTATGTGCTTGAGTATCAAGTAATGGTAATTTTCCTCTAGTTGTTTTCTCACATTTTCTTTGGTAACCTCACATATGATGTTGGAAAACACTAGGATGGTCATGATGGTTTTGTAGTTTCTTGGCCTATTTTCATCTCCCCTTTGAATATGGGAAAAATGGGACTTATTGCCTAAATGCCTGGGAACACTTCTTTGAACTTATTGTTGAATAATGTTTGATGTGTCTATTAAGGGAACCATTTCCCCATATTGTGTGTTCCTCTTTCAAATCTTCAATATCTTCATTTTCCAATAGCCATTGTTTTATATGCCCTTGAACATCCTTTTCTATGAAAAATTCTTTTTCCATGCTAATTTCTAGTTGTTTTTTTCACACTATTGGGTTTTCATACAATTTTTCACATGAGATAGGCACTAGGTTGGTGTGACATCATTGCTATGCCCATTCGTCTAGGTTGTAATTCCCTCAAATTGGATTTTGAGCTTTCCTTCTCCATGTTTAGTATTTTTGGATGTTTCTTAACATGTCCAACTTGCATTTTTATTCTTCATGGTCAGCTTATATAGAGTGAGATTATTTTATGTGAATTTCCCATTCCACCTTACACTCATAGTTGAACCATGATTTATTAGAGAATTCTTTGGAATTTCTTTACGCTTACTTATTTATTTAGCTTTACAACTTTCTAATATTTTCTGGATTTCTTGTATTATACCCTTTCATAGATTTGTTATTTCATTCATTCGTTCATTCATGAAACATACTTGGAAGGTGATTCTTTCAAATTCTATTCCAAAAATTATGTGTTTTCTTCTAATAACAACAACTATTTGTACTTATTTATTGACACATTATATCCCTAGCATTGCTTCCATCTACCTAATCTCTATGAAGAATAGGTCATAGTCTAATGGCATCCCCTAAGGCAAATTGTAGACCATACAAATTCTTATATGATTTATTATGCTTACTAAAAATTATAATGTAATCTATTATACTTTGGCTATTATATATGTTACATATGGTATTTCCCTAAACCTTCCCATCACTCATTGTCATTACATATGATAATTGTATGTGCATTTCACAAGACTAGAATATCTTCACCAAAATGTGTGATTCCCTTGTTTCCTTGTTTCCATATATTGGTTGCCTTTCTTGGATATCCTCATCTTCAATAAACCATTTTAGCTGTATCATTTATATAATTAACCTATAAATAATGTTTAAAATATGTGAGAAATACTTTTAATATTATAGATGATGATGATAATTATTATATATCAACCATAAATTTTGTTTTATTATTGATTGAAATATTTTTTTATAATAATTATTATTTTTCAAGGTTAAAGTAATTACTGTATATTGAATAGAATTTTGGTTTATTAATTTATACATTGTAAATGAATAGTCATATAATATTTTTTATTTAATATAATATATATATATATATAACCAAATTTATCACTATCTCGAAAAGCAAGTGTGGGGATTCGAACGAACCATATGGTATTGAAGTAATGGCAATAAAATTTGCAGGAATACCAAGTTATAAAAAAATTAAATAATTTTATTAAAAAAATAAAAATATTTTGATATTTTAATAAATATTCTTTAATACATTATTTAATTATTTATAATTATATTTCTTTATTAACAATTTATTACAAACAATTACTTATTATTAAAATGAACGCATTGTTAAAAAAACACTCAATTTTCTTTTCAACAACCTATTGAATTATATTTTCTTTAATATTTTGAAACATTTATCTTTCCTTTAGTATTCTTTTTCTTTCATTTAGAAAATATGTTAATGTAATTATTACTTAAAATTTCTTAAAAACATTATTTTTCTAGATGAAAATATTAGTGTTAATAAGATAATCCTTCATATCTGAAGTCATAACCTTCATACTTACTTAATTTGAGCATAACATGAGAATCTTTAACATTGTATTCTAGAGAAATGCTTAGTTTAAGGATAGAATTTTTGGAGATGTGATGGGTAAGGAGGTAAAGATTTTGACCAGAGATGTAAATAGAGCTTGTGGATTAATGAAAATATTAATTTTTCAAATTGTATTTTCAACCTATTTCCCTATATTTTTACTCACATTTCGATTGGAAGCATTTGTTGGATGCAAAATTGAATTCTTCATCCAAGGAGTACACATGTTGCAGACTTTTGAAAGGCCCTGCTACATGAAAAATGAGAAATACATGAAAAAACATGATTGCAATAACACTTTTTCATGTAGTAGGGTCCATCGAAAGTATGCAACATGGGTACTCCTTGGATGAGGAATTAAATTATGCGTCCAATGAGTTCTCTCTCTAAAAAATTGAGTAAAATTGTAGGGAGATAAGTTGAAAAAAATAGTTTTTCCTATTTTCCCTCTAAAATTTGATGATGTAATCTAATATTATTTTATTATTTCCACTATTATTTTATAATATTCATTCGGAGGCCCATTTAGACCTCAAAATTTCTCTAATGTCAATCAACCTAGCCCACTAGGTCATATCTAGATCTATGCTCCTGATTTGCTTACATTGGTAGCTTCTTCAATTTTTCCAAACTTTGGAATTTGAGTGCTAGTGCATAGTTAACTTGGTCAAACATCGAGATCCAAATTTGTTCTTTTATTTTTTACCAAAATTTCCCATTAACAAAAGTTTTCGATTTATGAGCTTCTATTAGGCTCAACAAGTCAACCTTCTAGAGACATCCAAATTCCACATAGTTTTTCCATGTATACCATTATTTCAAACCATGTTTGGATTCTAATGGATGATGAGAAAATTTGATGGAAGCAGGAGTTAATGGAATTTGGATCTAGCTACCCCACTGGCATTCAAATTCGGGTTTCTCCAAAAAAGTTGCATTATCATAAAGTTCTGGATTAACGGATTTCAAATATCCACTATTCAAATTTTGTCAATGGATAAGAAAACTTTGGTTAGTTGAAAGAAAGGTGAACATATGAATTTTGGTCCTTTCATTATCTGTATTTTTTCTATAAATGGGGAAAGACTCTTGCATTCAATAATAAGGTCAACTAACAAATTCTAGATCTCCCCCATTTGAATTCTTTTTAATGATGGGAATTAACTTTGATTATTAATTCAAAAATAAATTCATTCAGTTTTTTTATAGTGACTTAATGAATAATTCTAGACGTTCGATTATCCATATATCGAAATAACATGAACACTTACTCTTTACTGGACGTCCATCGTTTTGCCCCTTTTTTGGCTAGGCTCATAGTTGCAAGTGTCATTGCCCATGTTACGAAGGGTTGGGTCTAAAACTCTCATCCCCAAATTTTGTTGGGTTGTGTTATATTCTTTTCACGACTAGCCCACATAGTTACCCAGGGAGTTAGTGGGGGGGTCACAAGGGGTTAAAGGGTTCTTGTAACCCCACTCTATGGGGTCCGGGGCAGCGCCACAAAAAATTTTGGTTTTGGACCCTATGTTAGGTTGGGTAGACCCACCTATGGTTTTGTGCATGATTTTTGCAAATGGTTTTGGACGTGATGGTTTTAGGTCCATGGTCTTGGATGCGATGGTTTTCAGTCCATGGTCTTGGATGCTTCGACATGTATAAATATGTATTGTAACATTGAAAGGAATATAATGACAAATCAAGTTGGTAGTCATGGTTTTGGGATCCACGAGAAAATCTCTGTGTATATGTGTTTTATGTGTTATGCTCTCACATTGTTTATTTTCTGTCTCAGAATTCATATGCAGGTAATTTATGTAAGGGGTTAAAACCTACATTTGGTATCAGAGGAGTTTTGGCTTGAAGAGGACGCCTTTGTTGCTGAGGGGTTCCGCTTGGGCCTTTGGTAGACCCTATTCAGTGGGAGATATGGGAGATCGATTCTAGTAGTGAAAGAAGATGGCGAGCAGTGGAAAGATAGAGATCGAGAAATTTAATGGTTAGAGTTTTGAGTTTTGGAAACTCAAGATGGAGGATCTGTTGGTGGATAAAGATTAGTGGATCACGGTAGATCCAGGTACTAAACTAACGGGAGTGTTCGATGAAGAATAGAAGAAGTTGGATCAGAAGGCAAAGAGCACAATATGATTGTGTGTCTAAGATTCAATATTGCTAAATGTATCAAGGGAAGTTGTTAGCTCTGCTATAGTTTGCAGCATTTGAGGGATTAAATAAGGATTAAACAATGCTGGTCTATGTTGTAGAGGGTTGGCAGTTGTTTGTTGCATCATTTCCCTTCATGTCCCTTATACTTTCATAACCCCACTATTTCTGTTTTCTTCCCCTTGCGATGCGATTTGATCGCTATCACACATTAGCCCCTCGACATCCATTACGCCCCTATGTATTTTGCTGATTGCGATTATGCGATGCGATCCGGTCGTAAATCGCAAATCGCACCCATGAGTGTAAAAGCTACGCCCTCCCATTTGTTTTTTGCCGATGCGATATTGCGATTGCAATTTCAACCGTCAGTCACACATCGCATTTTCAAACCTTTCCCGCCATGTCAAACCTGTTTTCCCACATTCAATAAACCCGTGTAGTTATTCCGACTGCTCGATCTTCCGCCCGCTCATCCAACGTCATTCGCAAGCCTTCACCCTGTTAACCACACGTTCAATAAACCCCCGGATAGTGGTTTTTCCGCCGTTCTCCCAGCCACGTGTTTTCATTTAATTGCATCACGCTACTCATTACGGAAACCACCCTTAGCTCAAAAGTAGTGTGGGGAAACCACTTGTTTGCTTTTCTGCCTTTCTCCCACCCATTAACATGTGCGTTTCTCTGCCGTGCAATAACCGTTGGATTTTCTATGGGAAAATCCAACGGCTGTCGTCCCTCCCTGCTTCTGATAGATTCCCACGTGTGATCTTGGCTGTCCATTTCTCTAATCTAACGGCTCGTATTCAAATGGTGCTCGCATGCCTGACCATTTCCTTCTGTCAGCATATCTTGATCATCCATACAATCCATCCGACGGCCAGTGTTCCTCTTCAGCTCATCATCCCTTTTGATGTATATTGCTGTGTTTTTTTACCAATTTTGGGCGTGCGAAGAAGCAAGTTATGATCCAGTGACTTGCATTTAATCATCAGCTACCATAGTTAAGGAACAACACAGTCAAGGACAGAAAGGACACCCTCGGGCAATTCAACCATGTAGCAGTTATGGAAGTTTGTTCAATCAACATTTTACCTGTTCGAGGAGTACATCAAAGTACCCAAGAACGTCAAATTTGTTAATTAAAATAGTCAGAATGTATCAGAGCCCACAACATTTGTAAAATGTGGTTGGTGATTAATTAAGACACCTCCACATGTACCCTAGCAGATATCCTGTGAATAGATTCTATATATATCCAGAACAACAATGTAATTAGTTGATTAGTGTTAGATGAGAGTTAGGGTGTTGTAAGCTTCAACTTCTGAAGACTGTAACTACTATGTAACTTGCAGCTTTTGGTCTTCATTTCCAACTAATACAAGCTTATTTTACTATCATTTGCTCACTTTTCACTTCTTCTATGTTCCAGGTTGTGCCTGTCATGCATTAGTTCATGTACTATTGATTTTTAGCAGTAGAGGGGCTGTCATCCCACCTCTGGGTTAAAATTTTGTTGTTTCATTGAAGTTGCTCGCAAGTTTTTGTTGTTTTAATGCATAGAGAGCTATCATCTTGTCTGCGTATTAGATAATAGATTTACAAACCTTTCAACTGGTTGCAGTTGGCCATCATAGGGCCCTGTGTATCTGCTGGTGTAGTCAGTCTTCTCCATCATCACATTTTGTTTAAAGTGTGAGTAAGTGGTGGTTAAAAGCCTTGTAGTCTGGGGGTGTTCACCCATGTCTGGGGTTAATCATAGTGGGAGTGGTTATCTGGCTTGAACATGCAACATTTCTTTCATTCATCCATCATTTTATCCAATATTTTGTTGAGATTGTAATGTTCCAAAGCATCACTGATATACAACCTAGGTGAGTTTCTTGGGGTGATAACATTAATTGGAACCATTCCGGGGAGAGGAGAATTGAAGCTCAGCTTCCCTGGGAGAATGACACAGCTTCAAATTTTGATGACATACAAGGTTTGAACATAGTTTTTGGTTGTAATCACCTGTCTGGAAACTCCACTGGAGGAAGACCATCCTTTGGCAACTCCATATTGAAGTTTTGGCTCAGTTTTTGAGACACACTTGAAGAAATCCTTAGAAATCTCCAGCTGACCATTTCCTGAACCTGAGAGGACTGTCAAATCGAAGAAATCTTCATAGAAAGGAGCATCAGGATCAGGTAAGCCTAAGAAATCTTATATATCTCTACAAGAAGAAGTGATAGTTGACAATAGACAGTTTGAAGAGTTAGAACCTTGTATTACTAGTGAAGAATCACCTGCAGAGATTCAAACAGCTCCTTGTATAGTTAGTTCCCCTTTGAATCTCAATCCAAAGAAAGCTTCCCATTTAGTCCAAAACATCCCTGTATCTCTGCCATCCATCTCATTGTTTCATACTATTCAGTCTGCTAGTAGTCTTCCACATATTCCAGTCATGGCAAGCCAACAAGCACCTACGAGGATGGAAAGAATTGTTGCTGCTAGATATGGGCCTTTGGTTCTGCATGTTCCTTTAAATGCCATGCCTGTGGGAGCATATCAAAAATATATGCCTAAATTCACTAGCACAGAGGGAGTAACAGCAGAAGAACATCTTGAAGATTTTTATAGTTATGTTGATAATTTGGATATTAGTGAAAATGATGTGTGGATGAGAGTTTTTGTCCAAAGCCTTGATGGTGAGGCCAGAAAATGGTTCAGAGAATTGACCCCTAGATCTATCGCTGATATTGAAGCTTTAGATGATGCATTTTTGAAGAAATGGGGAGATAAGAAGGACTTGTTGTATTACCATACTGAGTTTGGTAACTTGAAGAGAGAGAATGGGGAATCATTGCCTGATTTTAATAAAAGATTCAACAAAATGTATAGTAAAATACCAACAAAGGTAAAAACGACTCCTACATCAGCTAAACTTACATATGCCAATGCTTTTGACTCTGATTTCTGCCTGTTTCTACGAGAAAGAAGATGTGTCACTCTGGCAGACATGCAAGATGTAGCACTAGAGGTGGAATCTAATATTATGGCTGCAGAAAAACTTAAAAGTCACTTTGACAGAAGGAGATAGAGAAGCGAGGCTTCTTCTTCCTCTGCCTCGTCTTCAAAGCCTAAATTAGATAAAATGGCTAAGATGATAGAGTCATTGGCTGCTGAAATTTCTAAGCTAGAGATTGAACAAAACTCATGGAAAACAAGGCAGTAGAACACATTTGCTCCCAGAAACTCAAATCTATACAAAAGAGCAAATGAGCAACTACAAATCATACAGAGAGGTAAAGAACCAAAATAAGAACATAATGTTAAAGCCCCTTTTCAAAATGTAGTCATGGAGGAGGAACATATTGAAGATGAGGATGAAATACATTGCATGGAAGATAAAAGCAGTGCTGCCTTCTTGACATTGAATGAATATGAAGATTCTTTGCTGCAAGAACAACAAAATTTGTGGGATAGAGAAGTTGTTCTGTAGGCTGGCGAACAACAAAGATATGACCTGAGGTCGAATGCAAAGAATGTCAAGGAGAACCCTGCCCAGAGAGCTGCTATCCAAATGGAACCACAAAATATCAAGCAGAGAAGACTACCAGCTGATCTGGTCATCCTCAAGGCACCAGTTCAAGAGGTAAGAGGCTCTGATAAGTCCCCTTCCCCTTTCAGCTTTGAAGCAGAAGTCCAGAAATTGAAAATATTTGTGCCTCTGGTTGAGTTGGTGAAGAGTGAATTATTTAGGAAGCTTATCCTAGAGGCCCTTGAGCTAGAAACCAAACAGACCTTCACTGACTCTGTCAATTTACAAGATGACAAGCCTACCATTGTGCTTAGTCCCATGATTGAGCCTGCTGATAATAATTCTCCATATTTGTATGTCTCATTAACCATTCATGATAAAATCCTCCACAATTTCCTGCTAGACGCAGGGGCCAACCACAATTTAATGCCCAAGGCTGTCATGGAAGAGTTGGGCCTTGATATCACTAGACCTTATCATGATTTATTTTCCTTTGATTCTAGGAAGGTGAAATGTCTTGGATTGATTAAATATCTAGCCATTACCTTAACTCAACTTCCCATGAAGAGTATGGTGATGGATATTGTGGTGGCAAATGTCCCTCCTAAGTTTGGCATTCTGCTATCCAAAGGGTGGATTAAGAGACTAGGTGGGACACTACAAAATGATCTATCTTATGCTACTGTTCCAGTATTTGGCGAAGAAAGTAGGAGGTTATATAGAGAAGCACAACTATCATACATTATTAGTGATGAGAAGAACCCTACAAATCATCCTATATATGTAATGGACGCTAATTTTGGAGCATGCATTCTCCAAATGGAAGAATCTCAGAAGGCTGAGATACAAATTAGGAAACCAATAGTTCGGGTCGCGAAAGAGCAAGGAAGTCAAATTTGGGAGATTTTCTTTGATGGAGCATGTACTAGGGAGACTGTAGGAGCGAGAGTGGTGCTAGTATCTCCACAACAAGAAATCATTCAACTGTCTTTCAAGCTAGTTTTTCAAGTGACAAACAATTTAGCAGAGTATGAGGATCTCATATTTGGCATGAATGCAGCTAAAGATAGAGGAATCAAGAACATAAAGGTGTTTGGAGATGCTGACCTGATCATCCAACAAGTAAATAAAACATTTCAGGTGAAGCACCCAAGGCTGAAAGCGTACAGAGATGAGGTATGGAGACTCAAAGATTTTTTGATAGCTTTTTCATTTCATATATTCCTAGAGACCAAAATCAGCTTGTTGATTCCCTTGTTGTTTCTGCTAGTCTATTTATCCCTCCTATGCCTCCCAGACTAGTTTATGAAGTGAAAATGAAGTATAGACCATCCTTGCCTAACAATGTCCGCGACTGGAAAGTTTTTAATAATGATGATGAGTTAAATAGGTTCCTTCAAGTCATTGATGAGTTCTTTGATTTGTAAATTGACCAAGAAAATGAAGCCTTGTTAGAAAGCCCCCAGTCCCAGCTTAGAAATAAAATTGGTAAAGACAGCATAGTCCAGCTTCCTAGTAACCATATTCCTAAGGGCCTAATTCCTCTTGGAAGACTGTTTGACCAAAATGATGTGCCTTACAAAGCTGCCCAAAAAGAAGACCAATCTGTAGTCTGTAAGCACGATATAGGAAGTACAGGTCAGCCTAAATATGTAAATTTGTCTATGCATTTGTCTGCTGATCAAAGTTCTGAATACTACAAATTAATGAAGCAATTTGTTGATGTGTTTTCCTGGGAATATAGTGATTTGAAAACATATGATAAAAACATAATTAAGCATAAAATCCCTCTGGAGAAAGAAACTTCCTTTCGAACAGAAGTTGAGACCAATAAATCCTATGCTTCTCCCTCTCATTGAAAAAGAAATTAAAAAGTTACTGGCTGGCAAGATAATTGTTCCTCTCAAATATTCAAAATGGGTAGTCAATCTAGTGGTGGTGAGAAAGAAGAGTGGAGAAATCAGACTGTGTGTTGATTTCAAAAATTTGAACAAATGCTCAAAGAAAGACAACTATCCTTTACCAAAGATGGAGCATTTGCTGCAAAAGGTCTCAAGAGCCAAAGTAATGTCTTTCATAGACGGATTTTCAGGCTTTAATCAGATTGTTGTGCACACAGATGACCAGGAGAATACTGCATTTACCACTCCTTGGGGCACTTTTATGTATGCCAAAATGCCATTTGGATTGATGAACGCTGGAGCCACCTTTCAGAGAGCTATAGATATAGTATTTGTGGGAGAGAAGGATACATTTGTGCTTATCTACCTTGATGATATAACTGTTTATTCCAGCAGCCATCATGATCATTTACAACATTTGAAGAAAGTGTTTTTGAAGTGTAGAAGGTTTGGAATATCAGTCAATCCCAAAAAATCACAATTTGCTTTAGAAGAAGGCAAGTTGTTAGGACATGCTGTATCCACTGCAGGTGTTCAGACTAACCCAGAAAGAGTCAAAGCAATATAGATTTTGACTATCCCTAGATCAAAGAAGGATGTTCAATCCTTTCTGGGCAAAATTAATTTTGTCAAGAGGTTTATTCCAAATTTTGCAGAGTTGGTTAAGCATGTGACCTCCATGTTGAAGAAAGGATTAGAGGTAAGATGGACTGATACAACAAAGAAATATTTTGAGTCTATCAAAAAGGCTATTATGGAAGCTCCCACATTGATTAGTCTTGACTACAACAAAGAGTTCTACATATTTTCTTTTGCCTTTGAAGACACTATTGCAGCTGTTTTATTGCAACAAGATGAAAAAGGTTCAGAGCATCCAATAGCATTTTTCAGCAAAAACTTGAGGGATGTTGAACTGCGGTATGATGTCATAGAAAAATAGGCATATGCTCTTATTAAATCCTTAAAGGCTTTCAGGGTTTATATCTTGCATTCAAAAATAATTGCATATGTGCCTTCTGCAACAATATCAACAGAGATGATGGTTGGAAGGTTAGTAGATGTTGGATCCCTGCCATTTCTTCTTAGTGCTTCTTCCCCCTCCCCCTGGCCCCCCTTGGTTGTCTAGGGTGCTTTCGTAGTCCCCCCTAGTGCCTTCCGTTCCTCCTCGATCTTGTGCTTTTCTTTTGGTTTTTTTTCCTGCCCTTCGCCTCCTATGTCTCTTTTTCGCTTTCCCGGTTGTGGAATTTTTTCCTTAGTGACCTGAGTAGTATAGTCTGATCGAAGATATAAATTTATATATAGATGTATATCGTTAGCAATTTTATATTCTTATCTATATATTTATTTCCTCTTGTTTTTTTATTACTACTACTAGTATTATTATTCCTCTTTATTTGTAGATTTATGGATTTTTATTTCATATATATATAAAACTTTAGTTTTAATTTAATTTGATTTTAAGTTATTTGTATGATTAATTAGTATTGAATTATTTAATGTATTTATAATGTTAATTTTATTGGCTTGTTTAATTAATATTTTATGATTTATTCTTGGGTCTATTTTTATTTTTATGTATTTTATGGTCTTTTATAATTAGTTTAATTTTTATTTTTATTTTTTGTAGTATTTATAATATTATTAATAATTAATAAATTAAATAATTTTATAAACAAATAAAAATTGATATAACATTAAGAATAATTAATTAATTAAATAAACAAATTACTTACCTTTTTAAAACTAACCATTAAAATTATTAATCTTATTTTTACCTTAACAAACTTATATATATATATAGAGAGAGAGAGAGAGAGTAAATGATTTAATTATGGATATATTACCGTTTTGAACTTACCATTAATATTATTTATGTATTTTTATCCTAACAACCTAACATTATTATTTATTAAATTATATACATAGATATATAATTTAGTAATATTATATCTAATTAAATTGATAATTTCGAAAAACTTACCATTAGATTAGTTTATTTATTTACCTAATTTACATAATTAACAATAAGTTTAATAACCATTAAAATTATTTTATATTAAACAACCTAATGTTATTATCTTAACTTTGAATAAATAAATAATTTTTTCTATTCCCTTATTTATTGTATGTTTACCTATTTTTTTACTTTTTCCCCATAAACAGAAAAATATATTAAAATAAAAATATAAATATCAAAATAATAATAATATTAAATTAACAAATATGAATTTGACCTAGATCCTATAGTCAAAATTAGCCGTTATTCAAAGGTAGCCGTTGGAGTCTCTGCTCAGAGTATTTAACATGCTTAGCTGGATCTGTTTCTTCAACTTGTTTCATTTTGTCAGAATATGAAGGACGCTTTGACTTGGTTTTGGTATTTGTAAACTTAGTAGTCAATACAGTAGTTTGTAGAGGATAATTTGAAGTAGCATTTAAAGTATTTAATAAAATTTTCTGTTGTTGTTTAATTTTACTAACCTCATAAAGCGAAATATTAGCCTTTGCTTTCTTTATATCTTCTATGATATTATATTCTATGTTATTGGAAATTATAATAGAT
This sequence comes from Pinus taeda, assembly GCA_000404065.3. NCBI lineage: Eukaryota > Viridiplantae > Streptophyta > Pinopsida > Pinales > Pinaceae > Pinus > Pinus taeda. The sequence goes on along the minus strand of APFE031595150.1, from coordinate 87,700 downwards.
TTAGGGGTAGACTTATCTGAAGTGACAATTTTGGTGACAAGAGGTGGAGAGCTAGGAGTTGGTGTAGGATTCTTTTTTGTTGGAGCAGAGGAAATTGCAGGGGAACCCTTGTTTGATTAAGGAGTGTTTGCAACATGACTTCGATTGGTAGTAGAAGTAATAGTGGAGCTTTTACTTCTAGTAGTAGCCAGAAAGACTTCTTCTTCTTTATCTTCAGAAAGAGAACCAATAAAATCCCAAGAAGCGTTTGCATCTGTTACATCTTCTTCTTCTACATCCTCTTTAGTTTTTTATGCTTCCTCCTCCTCCTCTTCTTCGTCTTATTCTTCTGCAACAGAAATTTGAGTTGAAGGGGGAGCTTTTTATGTCCTTCTGAAAGGTTTGAAAGGCCTTCTGGAATAAGCTCCCTCTACAACTTGTTTCTTAAGATCTACTACTTCATTTGACAATTTTTTTTTATCACCCTATGTAGTCCTTCCATATCAAATGCATCTTTTGTGCTCTTTTTCTTCTTCTCTTCATCTTTAAATGTAACATTTTTAGTAGGCTTCTTCTCTTCAAGATGAGATTTTTTGGCAGGAGCAAGCATTCATTTCTCAACACTTAGTGCTTCTTTCATATTATCTGCAAGAGTTTGCTTTCCAGATTTGTCTACGAATATTGCCATTGAGGAGGGAAGAGAACCAATATACCAACCAACTTGTACATCTTCACTAGGTTTGGGTGTATCTGTTATCCTATTCAAATATTTATTAAATCATAAATTAAAATATTTGAATCTCTCATAAGGGCCCATATTTATATTAGATAATTCAATTATTAAAGAAGCTAGAGTCTTGTCATCACCAAATTTCTTTAGAAATATTTCTTCAAAACCATCCCAATTAGCAATGGAGTTTGCAGTTAGATAGAAGTACCAAGATGTGACTTTACCTTCAAAAGTACATGGAAATAATATACAAACTACATCTTATTCAGAAGAAACATTTAGATTAACAGCGGGCATAAAGCTATGAATATGTTCTTTAAGGGGGAAGACCATTATCAAGATTAAATTTTGGTAACCATCTTTCAAGATGTTTATCAAGAGGATGTAAAAGATCTTAGAGATTGAGTGCCCCTAGGGTTTCCCATGGTCTTTGTGCCATTCTAGTAGAAGTAGTGGTTACACCAGTTGCAATAGCAGATGAAGTAGTAGTGGATGATGATGGACCTATTGAACTGGTAAAAATAAGGGTGATTATGCTTTGAGTAGAAGAAGAAAATGTGGAGGAGGTTGAAAGAGGAAGAGTATGTGATGGATGAGCAATGATTGAAGTGATGGTAGGTGTAGGTGGAGGTGAACTACAAGAGATAGTTCCACTAGCTACTTAATAAAAAATTGTGAGAGGTTTCTTTCTACAATGAGTGTCTAGAGGAAACTCGAAGGCTTTAATTCTTAGCTTCTCAATTTGAGCTATGGTTAAAATGTAAGAACTCTTTAGTGATGAGGTAACACTTCCTTCATAGGTTTCAGAGACTTGAGGTTGTTCTCCCAAAATTGGTAATCCTTTGATATTTTGGATAATTCTTTGGATTTCAGGGGAAACATGTGGATCTTGAGGCAAGGGTGTATTGTTTGAAGGCTCAATGGAATATCTTCGAATAATAAATTGAAGTGTGTGAGAGGGCTCAACAAATCAAATCGCGGAGGAGGTGATCGTGAAGGAAATCTAAAAGTTGGAGGAGAGATCAAGGGAAGAGATAAACTCTTTGAATGGATTGCAATTTTCTAATGACATATTTTTGTCATTCACAGTCTAATAGCGCTCCTTCTAGTGCCAGAAATGTTGATGGCGAAAATTTTCCTCATCAACACTTGGGAGACCATCTGATCAAAGCCCCAAATTATATTATTTTCCATTTGGGCTAGTGGTTCTGACCGGTTTTAAATTGGGTCCAGTTACTCGTACAAATATTGCTCTAGTGGATGGAGGCTTAGAAGGTGTGAAAGCTATACGAAAGGAATGAGAATGTATTGGTAATTCTTAATGAAAATAGTAAATAGAAATATAAATTAAACTATAATAAATACTAGTAACCCAGGTGTTGATATCTATATGTGAGAAAGAAAGATAACATATAACTGGAAATATAGATTTACAAGTTATATCGTTAATTGAAACAATCTGAAGATAAATTGATTCAGTTAAATAGTTAATTGGATTAATTTCATAAAACATTCACATATAACTTCATTTCTCTTACACTTATAATCATCAGATGGAAATATATAAAAATGATAATATTTCAATCAATTAATCATAAGCATAATCAGTAAAACATAAAATGAGATTCCAATTATAAATTGAATAAAAACAAACTTGATAAAAAGACCAATTCTGATTTACTACTCATAGATATGCAATCAAAAAATGGTTCAGAGCTTATATTAAAGAAATGGAAAACTACAAAAGTGTAACAAGGCTATTCTTGCAAAATTTCATAACCTTTAAACCTAGGCACGAGAGTTCTTTAAATAGTTTTCCAAAATAATGAGAGAACAATTAAAAGTTTGATTTTATCTCAACTAAAGCAAAAAAAACTGGAATAAAATGGATATTAGCTACAATTTAAAATAAAATGTTTAGCTCAAGAGAACTACTGCAGATGAGGAGCCAATAGGAAATTGCCAATGTTGATAAACTTCTAGAAGAGGGGCTAGCTCGAGAGGAGAATTAGGCCTTATGTTCATTTGATAGTTGAATACTTGAGCCTTCAAAGATGGTAGTAGTTGAGTTGCTTGTTCAATAATAACCTTGGTTACTTGAAGGTAACCATGTGGTTTCATAAGAAATTCCCAAGTCATTTCAAATTCTACCTTTGTTAGTTGTTCAACTCTTTTATTGAACTTTGTTTTGTTACTTTGCCAATTCTCTTTTAATATATTCGCCTCTAGTAGAACCTCCTCTTCATCACTAAATAACATCTTTGCTTCCTTGAGTGTCTGTTTGTTAGACTAGACAACTAAGTTAGAAAGCCTTTCATCATCATTCATCAATATTCTAACCAAGCGTATCTTATCCTCCCAAGTTTGAAGAGTCATTGACTTTTGCATTTCATTAATTTTGGGCAAGACCGGTTAGAATATTTTAGGATCTTCTTTCCATTGTAAAAGCTAATTTAACTTATGCTTAGCTTCATCATATTGGATTTCAATATAAATAACTTCATCAAAAAATTGAGTTAACCAACTTTTCCTGAGCCTGGATCATGCTTAACTTGTTGTAGAGGAGTTGTTGCTGGTGTTGAAGTCGTTGGTTTAATTTGGTAGCTTCATGTTTGAATTTGACAAGGTCTAAAGCACTTGCCTCAGTTTGCTTGATCCTTTCTTGTAACTTGTTTATCTTGTTATCTCTCTACTTAATTTTAAACTCATATTGTCCTCTAACCAAGGTGACCTATGCCTACAATTGTGCATGAAACTGTGAAGGTACTTGTTCCAACTACTGAATTCCTTCATCCTTTTCCTTAATTAATTATCTGACTTGAGTTACTTTATCTACACTGGAAGAAGCATAAGCTCTTACATACTAAGTTAATTCCTAAAGCTCTTAATCAATATCCCTTGATTTTCCTTTCCACACTACTTCCAATGAGGACGGTTGTGAAGCAATGCTTGTTTCCAAGACCTTTGTATCAACAACCTTCCTTTTCTTCTTGCTCCTTAAAATTGCCTTATGTTGAGGACTGTAAAATAATTCTATTGGTGGAATTTCCTCAATGTTCAACTGAATTGCATTACTTGGAGATGTTGGAATTATCTCTACACTAGGTCGAGAGATAATAGGTGTTCTTGCAATGAAACCTAGTTGTGTAAGAGCAATCTTTAAGGAATCAGGAGAGATAATTGTTGATTGTTGTCCAAAAATGGCAGAAATATTTGTTTCAAGCATTGTTGCTCCTTTCCCTAGTTGAACCGACACTGAAGTAATTTCCATGATTGTTTGCAATATTTGACAATATTGTTAACTAATGGATTCTCAGAAGTAGTCTGCTCTCTGGAATCCATCGAAGAAACCTAAACAAGAGTAGAAATTTGAGGAGTGACCTGTTGTGAAGAAGAATCAACAACCTTTTCTGATATAACATCACCTTCCAATAATTTAAGTAAATGTAAAGTTAGGGTGGACTTTCTAGAATCCATAAAAATTATGAAATATTGATAGCTATTTGGACACAATTGCTTGGCTCTATGGTAGATAGATAAATAAGAAGGAGCTCCACAAAAAAATTCATCATAATGATTAACTTCATGAACATATTTGCATCAATAGTTAAATTCTCAGCCACCTTATAAGGATCATGTGGCTTTGTAAGCATAGTAGCTAATTTAAATGCATATAAATCCTAGAGTTCCTTTCTAGCATGAGTGTAATTATAAAGGTAAACAAACCAATATACAAAGGGAATGATGTGATATAGAGGAATTTCCTTTGAAGGATGGGGATCGACGGTTTTTGGCTTTGCAAAGGATTAGGTTAGGGTTTCTGCCTAATCTGCAGGTTTCCTCCACGATCGGCTGAAGACTCGCAGCTCTGTTACCTCTTCCCAACTGTCGGTGCTTGGCTATTTCTAGGAGATTACGGAATCAACCGACTGTAACGGTGCCTGGCAGCTAACGGTTCCCAGCTCTTTTCGCGGCTCGATTACAGCTTCTTTTCTATCGGTTTTGCTGGGATACCCGCTCGAGGTGTATTTGTTCTGGCTGCAGTTGACAATGGAGGACCACATTGACGCCGTAGATTATTCTGCTGACCCATTGGAAGGGGTCTCCATCTGGCGCAATCCCCTGGCCACATCAGGTGGTTTGTACAGCTTGGCTATCCTGGATCATTTCGCCCCTTATCAATTTGGGGACCAGCAACCGACTGGCTCAGTCATCCTCCCCGATGATCCACCGACCTGGCTGGCTTTATCCACCCCCCCTCACTCACCAGCGACCTTGGGGTTTATTTCTGGTTGTCTTAACCCTAACCCTGATCAATTTCCTTCGATTTCGGGCTCTTTACCATTCCCACCGCAAAACCCTCCTCCACATACACCGTTTGCCGGCTTATCAGGCCCTCTTCAACCCTCATATGGCAGTTTCACCCCCGTACCTCCGCTCTCCGGCCATCCCTCTGTTTCCGGCACTAGTGGATCGCTACCCTCACGTCCGCAACCCTCGCGACCAACTCTCGACTCTATATCCCCGGGACGGCCACACAATTTCCCCCCGGTCAGGAACTCTAAACGGAGGAACAAGTGTTTCAAATCAAAAGGGGACGACATTATCCTTCGCCTGGAAGAGGATATTCATCTTGGCGAAGCCATGGATTTCGCAGACCGTGTGCTGGTGGGACGGATTAGAGGCAGGAACTATACGGCTGCTCGCTTGAAGACCTGGGCGACCGAGGCTTAAGGACACCACTTCGCGGAGATCCCTTTCGTGCAAACCTTCGTGCGGGGATGGTTTGCCATGCGTTTTGCTCGTGCTGATCACACCAACTGGGTGTTATCTTCCTTCTGGCATTTCGAGCATCCCCCGGTTCTATTCAAGCGGTGGACTCCATTATTTGACCCAGAGACTGAGCAGATAGGTATTGGGCCGGTATGGATTCGACTACCTGGGCTACCTCTCCATTTCTGGTCAGAAGATGTCTTCAGAAGAATTGGAGATGCCATCGGCACCTATATGGGCCACGACAAATCATACCTGCAGACGGGTATGATGGCCTACGCTAGGATCCTTGTCAATCTGGACACGAGAGGAGGGCTTCTTGAATATATCACTATACAATGGAGAGAGACTACTTGCAAGCAGAATATTGATTACGAGGGTATTCCATACCGCTGCCGAAGATGTCATAAGGTGGGTCATTTGTATCGAGACTCCTCTCTCATCCGGAGGGAATGTTCGACCGATTGGGAAGTGGAACAGGATTTTCCCTAGGAGGAGATCCCTCAGACCCATCCTGTACAGCATACTGAGGATCCTGGGCCATCAATGAATGAAGGGGAACCTAGAAGCTGCCCAGAGGACGTTGCTGCTGCTGAACACTCAAATGCACCTCCACCTGCCATTGCTCCTGAACATCCCCTGTCCGAGCACAAGGATCTCGATTAATCGGGTAAGTCATCTACTTTACCCTTTTCGACTTCTCCTGATATTTGCATGACAATGGGCTCGGTATCACATTGTTATAACTCTTCGGATCCATCTTATGCATTGTTCATATCCTCCCCACACAGCCCGCACATTCACTCTCAGCCCTCTCTCACTTGTACCCTACCTTGCCCGTCACCGACGGCCCCTCCTCCGAGAATCTCACTCCATCAATCATCCCTATCTTCACAATCTGATTTATCCTCCCCTCGGTATGATCTTCGTTCTCGGTCCAGAGGCTGTGGACGGGATGCTATTGGATTTAACCTGGCCAGTGTCTCCCTGACCCTCAAAAATTCCAGAGGCAGGCCCTCTCGCATCTCCAAAGCCAGGCATACTGCTGATGAAGAGGTTGCCCTTGGGTGACAACAGACTATTTTTGGGGCCCTTAGAGCAAAGGATGGCCCTATCCCCCTTCCTCCATGAAGCTTCTCTCTTTTAACTGTCGAGGCTTTGCTAGCTTAGCCAAAAAGCTAGCGCTGAAGAGATTACTCACTTCATCCATGCTGGACATTATCTTTCTACAAGAGACTCTCTGCCAGGCTGAACTCCTTAATAAGACCCTCACTTCCTGGTTACCCAACTGGTCCTTCCATGCTCTTGATGCATCTGGACGATCGGGTGGTTTAGCCATAGGGGTCAATTGTAGAACAGTGGAAGTTCGGCATACTTTTGGAGGTAGGGGCTTCATTGGTATAGACATCAAGGCACATCTGACAGATAGAATCACTAGAATCATTAATGTCTATGGCCCATGTTCTAATCGTGCAAATTACTGGAGACATCTTTTCAATACAGACTTATTTCAGGCTGACAACATCATCCTTGGGGGGGATCTTGATTTCTCCCTAGGTTTCAGTGAATCATGGGGGCACCATGCTCAGATTGACTCCCTCACGGATTTCATGACAAACCTGTTGGAGGAACACAAATGGATCGACATACCCTCTGCTAGACTGCAATACACCTGGTCGAATAATAGAAGTGGGGATCAAAGTCTGGCCAGACGTCTTGATAGGTTCCTTATAAAGGAATCCTTACTAGGCGACCTCCCCCGCATCCGTCAATGGGTGGGTACAGGAGGTTTATCAGATCATCGACCTATCTTTTTAGAAGCAGAGGGCTCCTCCCTTAAGATCAAAAGCCCCTTTAAATTTAATGCTGCTTGGCTAATGGACCCCTCATATATTCAGCTGGTCAATAATTACTGGAGGTCCAACCACATCGGAGAAGAAGAGGATTTCTCGACAGGCTTTGTTAGGAAGCTATCTAAACTCAAACAGAACACCAAACATTGGGCTCATCAAAAATGCCTTCAGGACAATCAGATATTGGAGGAGGCTGAAAGAATAGTAGCTGATTTTGAAGAAACATCCTCTGGGACTTTTCCCTCCCCTGAAAGCAAGGATCGATTCACCTCTCTCATCACTAAACACTCTCAGATTCTCCGGGAGAGAGAAGAAAGTTGGAGGTTAAGAAGCAGAGCAATTTGGTTCATGGAAGGGGATGCAAACACTAAATTCTATCAAAAATTTGCCAATGGCCGGAAAATCATTAATACTATCTGGGAATTGAAGAACACACAGGGGCAATCGGTCACCGCACAACCGAATCTGGCTAGATTGGCCACGGAGCACTTCCGAGGAATTTACAAAGCTCCATTGGAGGCAAACATATTAGAAATTATGAGGGTAGCAGAGCTCTTCCCTAGATACATTGATCAGGATGATACAGAGGAATTGCAGAAGGAAGTGACTATGGCAGAACTGGAAGCTACACTAAAATGGTTTAAAAAAGACAAAAGCCCTGGTCCGAATGGATGGACCATAGAGTTCTATCTGGCATTCTTCGAGGTCCTGGGGAATGACTTGTTAAGGATCGTGGAGGATAGCAGAAGGAATGGCAGGATATCTGTGGCCATTAAATCGACCTTCATCGCCCTCATCCCCAAAACAAATGTGCCTGGCACCTTTGATGATTTTCGGCCCATATCACTTTGTAACTGCCTTTACAAAATCATAGCTAAGACCATAGCCAATCGCCTCAAGCCCATCCTCTCGCAGCACATTTCATCCGAACAATTTGCTTTCCTTCATAATCGACAGATCCACGAGGCCATAGCTACAGCCCAGGAACTCATGCATACCCTACATACCAAAAAACAAAAAGGTATGATTCTCAAAGTGGACCTATCCAAGGCTTTTGACAGAACGAACTGGCTCTACTTAAGACTGCTCCTCACTCAGCTGGGATTCCCCTACAATTTCATCAAATGGACTATGAGCTGCATTACAGATGTACCCTACAGTGTACTACTCAATGGAGAAGCCACCTCTTTCTTCACATCTGAGAGAGGACTCAGACAGGGATGTCCTCTTTCACCTCTGCTATTCTTACTCATCATGGAAGGCTTGAGAAAAATCTTAACATCAGCTCGAGGCAGACATTCACTGACAGGCATCAAACTTGTGGATAATTTCTATCTCACCCATCTATTATTCGTTGATGACATCTTGTTATTCTTGAATGGCAGTATTGGGGATTCTACTACCCTACATAGCTCTATGCTCCTCTTCCAGAAGGCCACAGGTATGAAAATCAATGACGGCAAATCGACTATTACCACTGTTGGTTGTACAAACCATGAAATTGTATTTGCTACCCAACGCTTTCCATTTAGCAATTTGACATTGGCAGATGGCATTAAATACCTTGGATTCAGATTGAAGCCCAATGGTTATAGAATTGCTGACTGGTTATGGCTTATTACAAAGGTGGAGAAGAGACTCCAGGTGTGGTGCCACCGTTACCTCTCCCGAGCAGGCAGACTTATCCTCATTAAGGCTGTCATTGAGGCCACTCCTGTATACTGGATGGCCCTCACCTGGATACCAAAAGGCATCTTAAACAGATTACAACACATCTGCTGCAGATTCCTATGGATGGGTCATCACCCTGGTAGACTATTTGCCTGGGTCAAATGGGATTCCATTGCCAAGCCCAAGCGATGGGGAGGCTGAGGTATTAAAAAGCTTGATTTCTTCTCCAGGGCACTGGCTGCTAAACTGGGATGGAAGCTCCTTACACCAGATGGTCTATGGTTGCGAGTTGCTATTGCAAAATACATCAAACCACAAAATGTGCTGGACTGGTTATGCACTCAGCGTAGCCCAATCCATAATATCTCTATCATATGGAAAGCGGTCCTTAACACTCTCACATTGCTAAGGGATGGATTGACATGGCGCATTCGGGGTGGTAATGAGGTGCGTATTGGTCAGGACCCCTGGGTGGGATGTGGTAATATGCATCGACTCTCGAACGGGCTTATCAGACACTTAAATGACAGAGGCATCACTCACATCATGCATATAGGAGATCCAGAAAATACCACATTTCTACATCAGGCTTGGTCGAGTGCACAACAACTGGGAATTCCGGCACAATGGCAGGCTGAGTGGATTCAATATACGGAAGCACTAACCCAGGCGCATATCAGGCTTACTGAGGGCCCTGATGAAATTATTTGGGCCTTTGCAAAACAGGGGATATACACCCCGAAGCTGGGGTACCTCAAACTTATGGAACCTCACTATCCTCTGAATATCCACCCATCCTGGAAGGCATTATGGAAACTAAAGGCCGCCCCCGAACGTGCTTACTCATGTGGAATATATTATTCGACAAGATCCCCACTGTTTTGGCACAACCTCACCAATCAGTTTCCAAACCTGATGATCTGGCAAGGCAACAACATCTTGGATGCGTGGGAAACTTGGAGCAGAAATCACACAGGGAAAGCTCGTAACTTACCACTCCTGGCCTGTTGGGCTATCTGGATAGCACGAAATCGAGCCATCTTCAAACAGACTGCTCCTCACTGGCCCTCCATCCTACAGCACACCATTGCAGATTTCAACTTGATACCCGAAGAAGAATCCTCTGGCCCCCCGCGTATCATTAGGCAGTTAGAATTTGATAAATCTAAGCCATGGGCTTTCTTTGATGGTTCTGCCCAAGATGGGGGATGTGGTGGGGGTGCCGTCCTCCACCTCACTGACTCCCACATATACAAAATCCAAATAAACCTTGGCAGGGGCACTAACAATTTTGCTGAACTCAGTACGGCAAAACATCTCATATATTTTGCTATCCAAAAACACTGCAGACACCTTCAATTATTTGGAGACTCTAAAATTGTATGCAATTGGTTGAATGGTGCTGCACAATGTCATGCTTTCTCATTGAGGCACATTTTAGATGAAGCAAGGAGACTGACTGTTTCCTTTGAATCTTTTGCATGTCATCACATCTACAGGAACAGAACACCATTGCAGATCAACTCTCCAAAGAGGCAGCACACAGAGACGGAAACGAGTGGTTGATACAGGAAGAGATCGATGGCACTTTTTATCAGCATTACCATAGACCTTTTGATGACCACATCGCCGATGGGCAGTAGCGCCCAACACACTTTTTGATTTATTTATGTATATAATCTACTGTCCAAATCATAACTGCACTATAATATCTGTCTAAATTACAGTATATATATATTTCTCTCTGCGTAGAGCACGACTAGATTTTTGACTTTTCAGTAACAATATTGTCATGCTCCTTGCGTGGAGCCAATTTTGCTACAATTGAATACACAGACTTGTCAAGCTCCCTGCGAGGAGCCAATTTTGCTTATTTCAAGTTACTATACAGATCAGTCATGAACTTGAATGGCACATCTGCCAACTACGGAATGCTTCATGCATATACAAAATGTAATTTCTTACCATTAATAGAAATTACGACTTTTTCCCAGGGAAAATATATATATATATATATATATATATATATACAAAGGGAATTGGGGCCAGAGCTTCTTGAAAGCTTTATTTAACTCAAGAGTTATACCTGTTCCAATAATTTGATGGGAAACCTTTCTACATAAAAGCTTGTTTGGAACATAAATAGGAAAAACACGGGGCTTATAATTGCTTCCCCAAACCCTAATATAGGTAAAAAGTTCTTCCACTAATTTGTCCCCAAATTTTAACAGATACTTCATAGCAATTGCTTACATTCTAGGGAGCTTGGGTCTGAAAATGGCTTAGTAAATGGGAGTCATGATGAAGTGACAAATGCGCTTTAAATAATTAAAATAATTTTTCTCCCATAATATGCTATGGTAAATGTGGATGGGGAGAGGGTCAACAAGTTTCCATTTCCATCCCATAGCTGGAAAGTTTAAAGAGAAATAGATGGCATCCATGACATAAGAAGACAGGTAAAAAGGAGGATTATGAGTGATTGTTTGTTTGGAGTGGGAATGAATAATTTATTTGGCTAAATTATTAGATAGAAGTTGGGCCCATTAAAAAATAAATCTGTTTGCAACCCTGTGGATGTGAGGGACCCAGTCCTTAGGGAACTGTGAGACATTTTGGTAGGAGAAAAGTCTTCATAACATAGTTGTGATATAAAAAAAAGGAGGAGCTAAGGATTGAATGTAATAGAGGTTGGATGGCTCCTCGTTATGCTTGTTAGGGTCACTTCTCCAACCTTTAGTTAAACTAGGAAGCTCTTTTTCCTTGTTGTTAAACTCATGTTTCACGAAGCTATCAAGACATTGAGAATTATAAACCAAATGTGGCTTAAGCAAATGATACATACCCTATATATGTTGCAGCTTGAAGGAACTAATAATTGTTCCTCGTGATGTGACAAATTGTTTATCTGAAATGTCTACATTCTCCACCACCTAGTGAATCATATTTGTATATGGTAGAATTATGGGACGAGCAACAATTTTGTGCATGCAGGATTTGACAACGTATTTGTTCATTGCTTCAGAAGTTTTACTACCACCTTGCTCTATAATGGCCATTGTCGGTCTTCCAAATTCCTATGTTGGTAGTTCTTCCTCAAGTAGATCGTACATGGAATTCCATGATGAAACACCTAAATCCCTTTTGCATACAATATCTGAAAAGAGGAAGAAGTCTGGAAACTTTTCATCAACTACCTCCCTGAATGGCCTAGTTGGTTATTGTGTAGGTGTTTTCTTCTTCAGCTTCACCATTTCAGTAGTTGGTATAGGACTTCCTAAGGTGTTTTATTGTTATCAAAGGAGAAAAATAGAGTTACAACGCTTTTCAACGGGTTACTACCAATAAACTTATAAAACAATATAATTGCAAGCATTTGTATAACTTAAATTTCTTGCATGTAGGAGAAATTAACTAAAAATGTGGTAAGTATATAGAATTTATTATGAGTGTGCTTTTTGAGTCATTAGGTCATAATAACATTTGTTCAAAAATGACAGGTGGCACAATGATATTTGGTGGGATTGTGAGTTGTGGATGTTGTGGTTGCTTACATCACCCTGTAGGGTAGAGCCCAGAATGAATAAAGTTTGTGTATTTCAATGGATCATTGGGATGATTGGACGACAGGGTGATATAATAGGGGAACATGTGTGATCCAATGAAAAAAAGAGTAGGAATACATCGGTACCATATGGATGAGCTAAGTCACCTCGGAAGGAGGATCCTGGATGAAATAAACATTTATGCATTAAAAGAGTCGAGATAATCTAGAGCGGGAATATGTGGAGAGGGGAATATTTAATACCCAATTAGAAAATGTGAGTGGGGATGAAAGTAGGTCCTACAAGCAGAAGTGATAGGATAATTTGTCCCAGAAGAGGAAGCCCAGAAGGAACAAAGGATGCGCGCATTATAAGGGAGCGGGGTTACATGGAGTGGGAGCATGTGAACAATGAAGGACTCAAGAGTCAAGGCCCAATGGAGTAATAGGAATATGAGCATATGTGGGACATACAAGCGGGAGTAATAAGGATGAGTCATCTTGTTATTGAGCCATCTTGGTTATTTTTAATGATTAAACATTGGTAACCTTTGGGAAAATAGGGATTGGGAGGACATGGAAAGTAGATAACGCAAAAGATAAATGAAGGACTCCCAGGTCACATCATATGGTGGAAAGGGCCCATGTAATATAAATATATATTTATAAACGTTGATTTGTCCCAGAAGGTGATCCCTGGGCAAAAGGGAATGCAGAGTTTATGAAGGCTTCGAGGAAGGCTTTTTTAGAAACATGTCAAGCGTTGAAACAAAGTGCACGAGAGTTTTGAAATAAAGGTTTTAATAATGCAAATAAGCCCACTATTTGATTTATTTGATTTGCACTTGGCTACTGTGGTTTCACCCCATGGCCTTGTTATATTTTTTATTATATAATGATTGAAATTAAACCCTAGGCTTAACATAGTAATAAAAATATAAAATTAAAATTAATCATCTTCAAAAAAAATTTGCCTGCGCGCACCCTCTGCCTGAGCGTGCCCCCTACGATCGATCTCAACTAGCAGCGCGGCGGCCTGGGCCTTGGCCCCCCACCATGGCCATCCCGGATTCTCCTGGGAAGGAACCCGATCCTCAAAATGCCTTCTCAGATCTAGTGAAATCCCTCCCTCCTCAGTACCCCAGACCTGCAATCTCGAAATTTGTTAAGTAATTAGATGTTCTTCAGGAAGTTCAGCTGCCTCCAACCCTGCCTCGCATGGCAAAACTATCTCTTGCTGAAAAAGGCCTCATAGGACAATTTACAGGCCTTTGGCCTTCTCCAAGAACAGTTCAAAGATGGGTCGAATGAAACTGGTCAGACAAGATCCAAGGGAAAATATCAATTAGGTTTTGTGGAAAAGGGTACTATACATTCCATTTCGAATCCAAAGAGGACAAGGATTTGATCTTCAGGAACGGGTCGTACTTCATGGACTCCAGGGGCCTCTATCTCAATAAATGGACCCTAGATTTTGATCCGGAGTTGGACATCCCTAGTGTTGTTCCGGTCTGGGTCCGTCTCCCTCACCTCCCTCTCCACTGCTGGGGAGATGAGTCTGTTCGGGCCATAGGGAATGCTGTAGGCAAATATATCGATCATAGCGAGCCAAAGGACAACATGCAAGCTTGCGCAAGGATCTGTGTCGAAGTGGATCTAGGTAGAGGATTGCCTGAAGCAATAAAGCTGAAAGTGGACGATTGGAGCCATGTCCAGCAATTGGATTATGAGAAGATACCATTCAAATGTAAGGTATGTCACGAATACAGACACTTTGCTAATAGATGTACTAACTTGTTAATGCAGAGAGTGATGAGCAGGAAGGTCACTGGGAAACAGTCAAAAAGAAGAAATCGGCTCCTCCTCCCAAGCCTACCTTGGAAACTGATAACCTTGGACCCTCAGCTCTGCGACCTTCCTCCTCCTCTCCCTCTCCATCTATCCCCCTCCCGCCTGATCCGCCCCTCCCCTCCTCTTCCAACCCCTTCCTGTTCCTCTCCACTCTCGATTCTCCCCCTGAAAATCCCCCTTCAGAGCCTCTTGACCACCACCTATCCCAGTTCATCTCATCACAGACTCCCCTCGAACCCCCTTCATCAAGGATTACCAGAAGCTCTTCGAAAGAGCATGGAACAACCAACGACACTTAAAAAAAACTGGGACCTGGCAGAAAATCAGCTAAACAACAGAGGGATGAGAATGCCCAGAAAGAAATAGCCATGGGCACACAAACTCCAATAGAATCCTTCATTCTGGGGCATCAAGAGAAAGAGACAAGCTACAAAGATCAAGAGAGGCGAGCACCTCTCTGCATGCCCAATATCTAATGATGAAAATCCTATCTTGGAAGAACAGGGGTTTAGGGCACCCCTCCAAAATAGCTTCCCTTAGATACCTAATCCACAATGAAAAGCCAGAAATCATGTTGATACAGGAGACAAAACAAGACCAACAGGAAATGAGAAGAATTATAGATCAGCAGAAAAATATTTAGGATGCATCAGTGATTCAAGAGGAGCCTCCGGAGGAATTGTCACCATTTGGGACAACAGTAAATGGAACTGCACCCCAACAAATCTCCACTAGAATTGGATCAGAACCACTCTTGACAGCAAAACGGGCAGTGAAACAGTAATCATATACAATGTTTATGTCCCCAACCATTATAGAGAAAAGGAAATCTGTTGGGATGATTTGAAGACAAGCATTGATGGGGAACTAAACACAAACATTATAGTAGCAGGTGACTTCAACCTAGTCTTGCATGCCAATGAAAAAAGGGGAGGATCTTTCGCTCCAGATCCATTCAGAGGCCGTTTGGAGACTATCACTCAGGAACATGAATTAGTTGATTTTGTACCCAAAAATCGCAGGTATACCTGGAGTAACCGTAGGATGGGCATCGACAACATAATGGAGAGGCTTGACAGATTCCTAGTCAACATCACGTACCTCTCTTCCTTCTTTGTAGGATATGCCAACATCCTCAACAACTCTGCTTGTGATCACTACCCTATTACTCTAACTTTGGAAACCCACTGCCCCCTTGCCCCTATCCCTTTTAAATACAGTCCCCTTTGGAATTGGATTCCAGCAGTCAGAGAAATCGTTCAGAAGATTTGGAGCCAGCATGTAGAAGGTTCGCCAGGCTTCATTTGGGAAACCAAATTAAAAAGAACCAAACAAGTATTAAAAGAATGGGCCAAAGAAAATTACCAGGAGCCAGAGGAGATAAAAAAAATAAATCAAGAGTGATTTAGAGGGTGTGCAATTAAGGATCGAAGAACATGGCCTATCGCAACAAAACAAGGAGCAAGAAAGTGTATTATATGCACATATGAGTCACATTAATAGGGAGGAAGAAACCAAGTGGCGCTTAAAATCTAGACAATTATGGCTCCAAGGAGGAGACAAAAATACAACCTATTTTCATAAACAGGCCACTGCTCGAAAGCTCAGGAACAATGTAAGCACAATCTTGGACAATGAAGGAAATCTGCACAGCACTCAAGAGACCATAAGGAAGGCTGCCTCCAAGCATTATAGAGATATCTTAACTAAAACCAAAGGGGCAGAAGACTATTCCAATTTGCTCCAGCATTTACCCAAAGGAGTCACTAAGGAGATGAACGACAACCTTAGCAAGGAAATTGAAGAAGAGGAAATCAAAAGAGCAATCTGGAATCTGCATCCTGATAAGGCGCCTGGGCCTATTGGATTCCCCATCTACTTCTACAAGGTGTTCTGGACTCTTATAAAAAAGGACTTGATCAAGATGATTCGATGGGCGCAAAGAAAAGGGAAAATAGGAGGTTTCACCAATGCCACCTTTCTTGCCCTCATACCCAAAGAAAATCGACCCTCTTCTCTCGCCATATTCTGACCCATCTCCCTTTGCAATTCCTCCTATAAAATTCTGTCCAAAATTCTAGCTTCCAGACTTAAACCCCTCCTTCCCTCCTTGATATCTGAAAATCAAGGAGGTTTCTTGCCTAACAGGCAAATCACTGATTCCATTCTCCTTGTTCAAGAAGCCATACATTCAAGTCTATCTAGGAAGGAAAAAGGATTTGTCCTTAAGCTCGATCTGGCTAATGCCTTCGACAGAGTAAGGCACTCCTTCCTTATAGCTGTCTTAAAAAAGATGGGTTTCGAGACACCCTTCATTAATATTATTGTAGCTTGCATCTCTGGGCCCTGGATTTCCCCCTTGATCAACGGCAGACTAGGTGAAGCATTCCAATCTTCTCGGGGTCTCAGACAAGGCTGTCCCCTCTCCCCCTACCTCTTCATCCTCATGGCAGAATCCTTCAGTCAAGCTTTGGGCCACAATCGGAGAGTGGATCTTATAATTGGTATCAAATTCGGGGAATGGAGCCAAGAACATTAATCACTCACAGTTTTCTGATGATACCTTGTTAATTGGAGGAGCCTCCACCACAATAGCAAGGCGATTCAAGAAAATCCTTGACTAATTTATGGGGTATTCTGGAGGCTTGGTCAATCAGCTCAAAAGCTGTATATATGGATGGAACACTTCAAATCAGGTTATCCACAGCATCACAAATATATTTGGTGTCACATGCAATTTGGAATGGACCCATTTCTCCTACCTGGGCATGCCAGTGAGTTTAGGTCCTTTGAAGGTTGGAACCTGGAATAGAATCATTGACAAGGTAAAGAGGAAAGTGCAGCAATGGGGATCACTGTGGCTCAACCCAGCAGGCCGCCTTATTCTCCTCAAGTCAGGTATCACTTCCCTTCCCCTTTACCGTTTTTCTCTCTATCAAGCTCCTGCCATTTTTCACCACAAATTGGAAGTTGTTCTACGCCACTTCCTTTGGCAAGGAGGGAAGAACGACAAAAGCAAGTTTAATTTAGTCAGCTAGAAACATGTCATCCAAACTCAAGATAGAGGAGGCCTTGGTATTAAATCGCCAAAGTTCTTAAATCTAGCCTTTGGTGCGAAAATTGTATGGAGATTTATATTAGGACCTTCATCGTGGTGGAAAAGGGTGCTGGAGACCAAATATCTAAACTTCCCCAGGCAGCAACTCTTTGACTCCAATATTCCCAATAGAGACTCCACTAAATTCTGGTGGTTATGCAAAAAATCCCTCCCTCTTATGATCCAAAATATCTCTAAAGTTCCAGGGGGGGGAGCTAGCATCAACATTGGAACTGATAAAATCCTGGGACAACAACCCATAATCATGCATAAAGAGGCTATCCCCGTCATTAAGTTTCTTAACAATATGGGTATCCATCATCTGGCTAAAATTTCCAGTTGGGACCCTTATTCCCGCGCCTGGACAGGATGGTCCTTCCCGGAAATTCCCAGTGAATTAAAGCCTAGCCTAAGCTATCTTAAGACTCTCCTCCACAGTAAAGCTCCCATCAAGGAAAATGAGAGGGATAGATTTCGTTGGGATTCAACAGGAACAAATTACACAGTCAAAACAGGTCACCAATACCTATGCAACAACACCTTTCCAATGAATTTATGGAACCACTGGAAAATAGTTTGGAGATCAGAGGCACTTCCAAAAATAATTTTTTTTATATGGCTTCTGCTGAAAGGCAAAATCTTAACTGCAGAGAACCTAAAAAAAAGGCATCAATGGCCCATCCAGATGCCCCAACTGCAGCAACGCCGAAGAAACGATGCATCACCTATTCATAGAATGCCCCTTTGCTGTCGATTGTTGGAAAAGACTGTCTTCCATAGGTAATTTACCTTGGGACCCTCAGCATTCCATAGCTGAGGCAATCTACAAATGGAGAAAATGTTGCCCCTGGAAAGAAAAAAGAAGCAACCTGGTGAAGAGAGTATGGAACACTCTCCCTTATACCTTGCTATGGCGAATCTGGCTAGCAAGAAATCGGAAAATATTCCAAGACAAGAGCTCAATTACAAGGATAATCTGCAGCAAGGCCAAAAATCTCGCCCTGGAGACTATTTCAATCAAAACCACAGGAAAGATAGATGCAACAAAATATAGTGTGGAAGAGCGAGATTTCATAAGTTACATTTGGAAAAAAAACACAATGTACAGAAAAGTAGCATGACGGATGAACAGGGCAGGGTAGAAACCAGTTCCTAGAAAGTTAGATTAAAAGAAGAGGAGTTCGCCAACTGGATACAAAATTGCAATTGCTTCTATATTTTTTTTTCGATGGGGCATCTAAATCAAACCCGGTATAGCCGGAGCAAGGGGACTGATCATCAACGCCAATGGGGAACGCATCCTCCATTATGAGTGGGGTCTAGGGAAGGTCTCGAATAATAGAGCTGAAGCGCTAGCCCTGTTTCAGCGTCTAACTCAGTTAGGCAAACTGGGGATAAAATCGGCAAAGATCTTTGGGGATTCCTCTGTTGTCATCTGCCTCATGGTTCACCAGAAGGACTCGCCCAACACTCTCCTTCAACAAATCAATAGGCGCAACCAAATACTGCATCAGACAATGGACGATATGCAATACTACCATATCCTTCGCAATCTTAATAAGCAGGCTGACGGTTACGCCAACAGAGCGTGTGAAGGGTCAGTAGGCAGCCTGTGCTGCAATTCCGAGGAGACCGATCACCCCTTGCCATGAACCAAAATAATCTATTCAACGCTAAATCAAACAGCACTGACAGAAAGGACTAGAATCAGACACCACAGGCTTTCAACAAGATTGCAATCTGCAGAAGGATATGGCAAGGATTCGATTTGCCTAAAAAACTCATCAATCTCAACAATCCCAACAGCTCCGCCGGCATGTGTCTTCTCAGACCTGCTTCATGGATTCTCCAAGACAATTCTCTGGTCTGCCCACACCTCTTTCAAGATCTCCTCTCTTGTCCCATGACCAATTCCCTTTTTTCCACCTCTCCCCTCTTCAGTCTCCCCTTATATCACCCCTCCCCCCTTCAATCACCAGCGCATCATTCTATTCTTCTCTCCGTTGCCCGCTCCCCTGCCGTTGTCTCCAAGAGGATTCGGGCCCTCAGGCAGCTCTCTGTGCGCTGTGTTGCACATCGATCTGTCGCTCCTGCTTCTGGGAAAGCCTCTGCCTCCCGTGCCGCGGACTGTATCTCTGGGTAGCCATCCTTCGCACAGTTCATCAGACTGTTCATCACCCCTCCCCCGCCTCTGTCTCGAAGTTGATTCAGGCCTTCAAGAATCTATCTATGCACTGTGTTGCTCTCAGACTCTCTGTCGTCTTTGCTTCCGGAAACTCTGCCTCCTGCGTTGTGAACTGTATTATTGGGCATGCAATCCTTGTGCACATTTGTCCCTTATTCTCCCCATCCTCAGCAACAACTATGGCTCACAATGAAGATTGTCTGCATTGTGCGAACCTGTAAGTTGAGTTAGAAGAAGTCAGGGCTCAGCAACATATTTTAGAGAACCAATAGAGGATTTTGGAAACAAGAATTGAAGACCAGAATCGCATCATTAATGACAAATACCGAGTAGAGATTGACCTCTTCCTGCACAGGGTCTCTTCACTTCATGAACAATTCAGCCATTTGTCAAAAAGGTGCAGTCATGCGGAAGAGTCGATTTCGATCCTGCAATATATGATGGACAAACGAAACAATGCAGCCCAAGTTCCTCAAGTGCCAAACAAGCAGAAGTTGATGAAAAGCCGGAGGAATCTACTACAAGGCAAATTAGTCATATAGAAATAGATTAAAAATGCTCTGCAAATGTCAATTTTGGTTGTTCCAATATGTAAGAATCTATAGTAGTTCAGGTATCTTTAGAAGTAGAACAAGTAAGAGAAGGATCAAGGAGAGATGTCTGTTTTGTAACTCCTTTGATCCAGGTTGCCATCAGCACCTAATGTATCTCAGGAGCTCTGACTCCCCTCTATTTTTCAGCTATTAATACAACAACTGACTTTGTTATATATATTAATATATATATATATATATATATGTATATATGTATACATATATTATATATAATATATACAACACATATAATATATATGTGTGTGTATACATTATATATATATATATATATATACAACACATATATATATTGTGTGTGTATATATATATAATATATATATATAATATATATATAATATATATATATATATATATATACATATATGTATACATATATTATGTATAACATATATACATATACATATATAATATAAATAATATATATATATATATAATATATAATATAATATATATATATATATATTATATAATATACATATACATGTATATATATATCTATATATCTATATCTATATCTATATCTATATATATATATATATATATATATATATATACATATACATATACATATACATATACATATACATATATAAAGGGTTTTTTCTGAGTTTTTAGAGAAATATTAAATAAAATTAAGGTCTTAAAAATTTAAAGGGCCCTCATTTTTTTATTATGGTACTAATATAAAATGGGGATTATTGTTTAACACAACACCAATCTAATGTGTTTTACTAGAGATAGATTGCTAGGGATGTTGTCAGAAGATGGTTGATTTATACTTCCAACCATTCTAGTTGTGTGTTTTTATTCCCAATCCAATGTGTTTTTGTAAAAATAGATTGTTTGGGGTGTCATCAAAATATAGTTGATTCAATTACTTCCAATAGTTTCAATTGTGTGCGTTTATTTCCAATTCATTATGTCTTTTAAGAAATAAATTGTGAGGGGTGTCATTAAAATATATTTAATTCATACTTTTGATAATTCTAAATGTGTGTTCTTAAGAAAAAGTAGTGTCCTTGAATGTGGGAAAGACAAGAAGGGTAAGATGAGAGGTAAATGTTGGGTATGTGTTATATTACATTGAATTGGGCACAATGGGGGGCTCACAAGGGGGTAAACAACCTCGAAAAGAAAAGGGGGTAAAGACGGTATTTTTCATTTGTTTTTAGTGGTTTTCGGCACACAACTTTTGCTAAAATCTATATGTTAGTATTTTCCATTACATCTTTTTTGTTTTAATTAAGAATTTATTCGCAACAATTAGTTATAAAGAATTAAAACCTACATTTGGTATTGTAGTAGTTTTAGCTTCAAGGGGGTGCTTTTGTGGCTAAGGGGATTGACTTGGACCTATGGTAGGCCCTATTATAGTGGGAAATCTGTAGAAGTGATTCTTGTGGTGAAAGGAAATGATAAGCAATTCAAAGATATAAATCAAGAAATTCAATGGGAAGAGTTTTGAGCCATGGAAGTTCAAAATGGAATTAATTTTGGTGTAAAAAGATTACTAGATTGTTGTGGATCTGTGTTTTGCACTGACAAGAATGTCAACCGTAGACTAGACCAAGTTGGATTGAAAGGAAAAGAGAATAATACAAATGTGTCTTTTAGATTTTGTGTTATTGAATTTTTTAGGGGAAGCTACAACAAAGGCATTGTGGAATAAGTTAGGGGTTCTATCTCAGTCTAAGTCATTGGTGAATAAATTGTTCCTACATAAAAAGCTATATAAGCTAAGGATGAAGGATGGAGACTCAGTGATAGAGCATCAAAATACATTCAATATTGTGGTAAGTCTTGTATTATTTGTAGATATTAAAATTTCACTACTTTAAGTTTTGATGAAATATTCTCATCCTTGTTATTATAGAAGATGAGATGGAAAAATATGGAAAACCAAAACGAATATGCCATTGTATGTAAGAGGGTGCTCCTAGAACAAAAATAGAAATAAGTCCTCAAGGGGGATATCTAAATCTAGAGGAATATCTAAAACTTCAAGAAAATCAGTAAAGGTATGTTTGAGATATAGAAAGGAAGGGAATTACAAGAAAGAATATATATCCAAAATTGGCGAGAAGCAAAAACCTCCTTAAATGAAGTATGAATGTGTACTTGGATTCTTCAAGTACACATGTAGATCACGAGATGTGGTTTGTTGACTCAGGTGCTTCCTTTCATATGACTCCTCATAGGGAATTGTCCTTATAAGTATGAAGGACATGGTGGCGATGATGTTTCCCTAGGAGTTGACTTAACAACCAAAATCATTGGTAAAGGAAAATTCAAGTTGAATACCATGGGTGGAAGGATTAGAACACTCCCTGGTGTTCTGCATATCCCAGGATTGGCCAACTTTTTTGTTTTTGTAAGCAAGACGAGCGATGTTGGTGTAAAAATAATGTTTGAAATGGATACCTATAGGATGGATTGAGGATAAATGGTATTGTTAAGGGGAGTTTGGATCGGAACTTTGTATAAGATGCTAAGAATCATTGTTAGTGATGGATGCAATAGTTCCATTGTTCTTGAGAGTAGTGCTAAAGAAGGAAAAACTTCTATGGTCTCTAAAGAAAAGACTATGTTGTGGCATTAAGTAATAGAACATAACGGAGAGAAGGGCCTTCAAGTATTGCATGGTAATGGTATGGTAGAAGGTACGTCTACTTTCTCTCTAGATTTTTATTTTTGTGATCATTATTCATATGGGAAGCAAAAATGGGTAATATTCTCCTTTGGTCCTACAAGGTTAAAGGAAATATTATAGGTCGTGCACAATGGTGTTTAGAACTATGTCAGTTCCATCATTGGGTAAATCTTTGTACTATGTCTCATTTATAGATGAATTCTCAAGGAATATAGGGATTTATTTCCCCAAGAAGAAATATGAAGCATTTGACAAATTCAAAGTGTTCATATCTGAGACTTTTGTGATTTGTATTATGTGAAGAGTTTGTTTCTGCATCAATCACATCGATTTTGGTTCTTTTATCAATGTTTCACGCCATCACATGTGGCTCATCATTAGGATAATAAATGATATGAAGGTTTGATCCATCTAAAAGGTAATAAATATATACATAAAACCCTTTCATATAACACTTATACATTAATATTACCATTTAATATATTTTTTATTAATATTTATTTTTCCCTGATATTAATTACTTTATGCCTAGTACTATTACTATCCATTTTAATATTAATATTAATAATTTCAAATAAAATAATTTTAATATTAAAATAATTTTTTTATTATTACATACCCATTCTTTTGGGGTTTAGTGTTCTCTTTGACGACTCCCTTTCTCCTCATGATTCCATAGGTTTTGTGTATATATTTATCACCTTTTAGTTAGATCAAGCCTTCATATTATCCATTTATCCTAGTTATGAGCCACATCTAATGGCCCGAAATGTTGATAAAACAACCAAAATCAATGCATTGGATCCAAAAACAAACTCTCAACAAAATTCAAAGGGTTTAAGGCTCTTGTGGAAAATCAGATAAAGAATAAAATTAAGGTGTTAAAGACAGATAATGGTGGAGAATTATGTGTGAATGAATTTGAAGAATTCTGTAAGAAGTGTGGTATAGCAAGGCAGAAGAATACTCCATACACACCTTAGAAAATTAGAGTTGCATAAATGATGAATAGGACATTGATGGAGAAAGCAAGGAGCATGCTCAATAGTGTTAGGTTAGGACAATAATTCTAGGTAGAGGTAGTGGATATTGCATGTTACCTGGTAAATAGACCATTGTCATCAGCATTGCATGATAAGATGCCACATGAGGTATGGACTGGTACAGAAATATTTCTCAAACATCTTAGGGTATTTGGTTGTGGTACTTGTGTACACATTCCAAAGAAGAATAGGAGTAAGCTAGATAAGAAAGTTAAAAAGTGTATCTTGTTGGACATAAAGATGGTATGAAAGGTTATAAGCATTAGAACCCAAAAACTAAAAGGTGTTATATAGTAGACTTGTAGAATTTAGAGAAGTCAAAGATGATCCTAAACAAGAAGTCCTACCTAGGGAGAAAGAACCAGGGAAGATAGAGTTTGAATTGAAGGGTGATGAATCAAAATATATATAAGAACAAGAACCATAGAAAGAAGAACATACACTAGCACTGAGGAGAACGGTCGAGAAAGAAGGTAGATAGAAAGGTAAACTCCCTTCTGATTTCCATTCAAAATTTTCTTTGTTTATTATTGATGATTATCCTATAACTTTTAGGGAGGCAATGGATTTAGAGGACAGAATACCCTAGAAAAAGGCCATGGTGAAATAAATGGACACCTTGAACAAGAATAAGGCTCAGGATCTAGTGGAGTTGTCAACTAGAAGAAAGCCCATTGGCAATAAATGGGTGTTTAAGGAAAAACTAAATGAAGAAGGCAGAGTGGAGAAATACAAAGCTTGTTAGTCACAAAAGGTTATTCCCAAGTAGAGAGATATGACTTTGCTGATATTTTCTCTCTGATTTCGAAGATAACTTCTATTAAATTTATTTCATTTGTTATTGTTGCTTTTGATTTTTAACTAGAATGGATGGATGTGAAAAAAAACATTCCTACACGGGGATCTGGAAGAAGAGATCTATATGAACTAACCATAAGGATTTGTTGTGAAAGGAAAGAAAGAGTTGGTATGCATGATGAAAATTCCTTATATGGGTTAAAGAAATCACCGAGGATGTGGAATAAAAAATTTGATATTGATATATTTGGACTAGGCTTCACAAGGAGCAAAGTGGATCATTATGTGTATTTCAAATTAGTTTGAGATCGTCTTAGTTTTTTGGTGTTGGATGTGGAAAATACGTTGCTCATTGGATGTAATGGGGAAATCATAAAGGGATTGAAGCCTCAATTGTCCACTAAATTTGATAGGAAGGATCTTAGTGCTGCAAATTTCTTCTTGGGCATGGAAATTATAAGAGATTGGACAAACAAGAAACTCGAATTAAATCAGATAAAATATGTCAAGACAATATTACATAGGTATAATATGTAGGAATGAAAATTGGTAAAGGTGCCTAATTCCTATAGGTGTACATTCATCTACAAATAAGTGTCCCAAGACACAAGAAGTAAAAGAGGACATGCCTTATGTTCCATATGCCAATGCAGTTGGAAGCTTTATGTATGCAATGGTATGTACTAGATTGGACATTGCACATCCAGTAGAAGTATTGAGCAAGTACATGTCCAAAGCAAGGAAGGAACATTAGACCAAATTAAAGAGGGTTTTCAGGCATTTGCATGGCAATATTGGCCATGGATTATGCTATTAAAGAAGACCGAGATTGGGCAGAGTGTTGGACATACATGACTTTGTTGATATAGACTGGGTCATAGATCTAGATTGAAGAAGATCTACAAGTGGGTATGTGTTTAACCTATTTGGAGGAGCAATCAGTTGGATGAGAAAGAGATAATATATAATGGCACTCTCAACTACAAAAGTTGAATACATGGCAACCAACCATTTAAATAAGGAAGCATAATGGTTACATAGACCTTGTTTAGGTATTGATTTGGTATAACAAGTTGTAAGGATAGATTGTGATAGTTAGAGTGCAATATTCCT
Organism: Pinus taeda; assembly: GCA_000404065.3. Taxonomy (NCBI): domain Eukaryota; kingdom Viridiplantae; phylum Streptophyta; class Pinopsida; order Pinales; family Pinaceae; genus Pinus; species Pinus taeda. The sequence continues at coordinate 61,799 of APFE031595150.1, read as the reverse complement.
AGTGAAGAACCCAACTTGTCATTTCAAGACAAAGCATATTGATGTTTACTATCACTTGTGAGATAGATGATTGAAGACAAGAAGGTTCTATTGGAAAAGGTAGACACTTTGAAGAATATTATGGGTTGACTAACAAAATATGTGACCACTGAGAAGTTCTCTTTGTGCAGAGAAACAATGGGAATTATTTCCTTGGATTGTTGATCACATGCTCCCATGACCTCCTACGTACAAATAAAACAACAAGTGGGAGAATGTTGGGTATGTATTATATTGTTTGCATGACTATTGGTATGTGTTGTATGTTGCACTAGGCATATCGGGTCAGTCACAGGGGGGGCGATAACCCCACTTGTTCGATGGGGTTGCAAGGGGTATATAGGGAGGTGGAATCCCCCCTATGGGGGGTTTAGGGGAAACTCCCCTGAAAAACTATTTAGATAGGTTTTTGCATCTGTTTTTGGCAATTTTTAACACACAATTTTTGTTAAAAGCGGTTTTGTGGCACATGGTGGATTTACCCATGGTTTTGTAGTTTCGGTTAAGGAACTATGGTTGCATTCTAATCCAAGGTATATGGATTAGAGATTTAAGGATGCCATGGGACATATATTGTATTGTGGCACTGTACATAAAATATGTACTGTAAAATCTTGTTGGTTTCCCTGCTTTGGGTTTCCACGATAAAATATTTGTGTTAAAGTGTGTGTTTTCCATTATATATTTTTAGTTTTAATTAGGAATTTATTTGCAACAAATAATGGTATAGGATTAAACCTATAGTAAGGACCTGCACATTCACCAGAAAAACCTATGGTGAGTTTTTGTTTTTCCCTTTTCAATGTGTGAAGTTTATATGAGCAAAAGAAAGAACCTCCAAACATATGGTGTAGTAAGAGTCAATCATAATACTAATAAAGGTGCAAGTGAACAAGAACTGAGTGGATGATAGCCCATAAAGCAATAAAACAAGAAACTTGTAACATTGTTCCCCTCTAACTCATCTTGGAAGTGGAAGTAGAGAGTCCCCTCCTCCCCCACAAAGGACAAGGAGAAATAGGAGAGTTTATCAACATTTAGTTTGGATTTGGGGAAAGTTCTCAAAATAATCTAATCCATAAGCCTCCTCCTTCACAAGATTATGAATCAGTTAATAGGCTTGAGTACGAAGAGCCTTGAAAGTCAAGATGGAAAAAGATGTATTGCCTAACATACTTTTGAATTTCCAATTAAAGACAATGAAAGTGAGGCACCAATCAATAATATTCCTCTTTTTGTTCTTCCAAATTTTCAAGGTTTATCAAGTGAGTATCCTAACACTTTTTTTTTATTGAACTTGATGTCTTGTGTTTCATTTATTATTATGTCTCTGATGCCCATAAATTAAAATTGTTTCTTGCCACCCTTAAAAATGGAGCTTTAAGATAGTTCATGGGGCTTGGAGGATAATCTATTGTTACATGGAATAACATGAAGCAAACAATCCTTTAAAAGTACCAAGATTATTATAAGTGAAAGGACCTTCATGAAGTTTTTTTTTAAATGACCCAAGAAAAAAATGAAAACTTAAAAGACTATTTGGAAAGGTTCCTAAAAATTCCAAAGATCCAAGTTAAATTGGAAGAGAACACTCAATGGGCTATTTTGTTGAGAGGGATGAAGGATGAATGTATAGAATTGATCAATTTGTGAACAAAAAGAATATGATGACATTTGTGAACTATGTAGGAGATTTTCAAGCTGAGTCTCCAAACATGGAAAAGGTGTATGGGATGTTATTGGTTCATTAGCCTCACAATTGGATATGTTGTAGGAAAAAGGAAAACAAGTCCAAACCAAGAAGGCATTATTTGAGTTATGTTCAAGATGTAGATAAAGGCATCATTTGAGGGAATTCCCACTTAATGCCATTTAATTATTTAGTATGTGTGATCAAAATATCCTTGCTAATCGATGTCCTTCACTACCAAAGATCAAGGTATACCAAGGAGAAAACAAAGTAAAATAACAAGTATGCCTCCCTTCCCAAAAAAACAATGGTATCCAATGTCGACGGGTATAATTCAAGACCCTCCTCAAGTTTTCAATTCTTGCTAGACTAACCAACAATTTCCTCCCCAACTCATGCAGTATCCTCCTCGAGCTTGGTGTACCTTCATGCCATGGCCACAATGGTGACCCTAGAAAATGCATTTTTCTACAACTTGGTACATCACACTTCCCCTTATCACATCGCAAAGCTATTAAGTAGTGTTGTGCAGTATTGATCCTTAATGTTGAGTTACACACAACTTTTGCCGTCAGCGTAACCTTTCCAGTGTATTGCAACCTTCAAGTATTATCACACCTCATTAAGACATCTCAAAAGTATTCAAGTGTGATTTCATCTTACGATGGTCCTTACACATGAAATAATCCTATATAAGGATGATCCGCCCCCCTCTCATTTGTATTCTATTCTCTTGTTGCCAAGGTCCTCTACTCTTTGGCACAACTGAGCATAGTAGTCCACAAACTGTTGTTGCTCCTTGTGCCACCACTAGAAGCCCAATCGTCATGCTAAGGATTCAAGTAAGTTCTCATGCACTCATTTGTTCATTTATGTCTTTTGTCACTTCACATTTTGTGCGTCTTTTCAAGTTCTAACACTTAGTCTTCCAAACCCTTGGCTTTCTGATACCCCATCACTTTATATAGTACTAGTCGCTACTCATTTTCCATCTTTGGCCTCACCCCCTTCCTACTTTTGATCTTGATACTTAGTCATTTTCTTAATCCTCTATAGAAAACTAACACTATTCTTTGCACATCAGCGCCTCCTTTGCCCATTACTCATGCAACAATACCAAATCCTCTCATCATTCTCTATGTAGTGACACAACCTTTCCTAGTACACATTTCCCCTTACCCTGTGCATAGCGGGCTCAAATTGAATTTCTACTGCACTTTTCCCCACCCTCGAAGCTCTTCCATCTATGGTAAGGCACATTATCCCTCTCTTCCTTATGCTATGATGGGAAGCTTAGTCTACGATTTCGCCCTTTCCTTCGCACAACCATGCACTTCCCTTGTCGCCAATTGTCTCATTTCATGTTCCAAAATCTTAACGCATTGTTGTAAGACTCTTTTTTCCGTCAATATATGATCTTCCCTTACATGCAGCGCATTTCTCCCTCAGCACAATATTGACTTGCAATTTATGCCACAACGCCCTAACCTAATTTGACTCGCACAACAAACTGCAAATGCTTATTTTTTCTTCTAACATTATTTGTGTGCTATGAGTAATTTTGAGATGTCAACTACTATTGATTTAGAGTGCTTCAACATCTCCTCGTCAATAGGAGGCATGGCTCTACCTATGAATAAAATACCAGGTAAGGAGGTTGTAGGGGTAGTGAAGCAGGGACATTGGAAATTTATGTTATCTCAGCTCCCATCTACGCGAACACAACTTGTTATGTGGACAAATCAATACCTATCACATGGGTTGGGATCTATTAAGCATTCACACAAAAAGAGGTGTATAAAGATCAAGAGGACAACAAGGTGTATCATAATATAAATAACTCTACAAGATATAAGCATACCCTATTATTCTACAATATGTTGAAGTTATTGAATGGATAATCAAGTGTGTAAATACAAACAATATGAATGTCCAGGATTGCCATAGTTTACATAAAACAACTTACACCTACCTTTGCATCGCCGAATATTATACACTGCTAGGTGTCGCTTACAACTAAATGGTTTTGTTATTTTCCCCTTGCTAACAAGGATATTCTTAAGACTCGGTGGCAAGAACTCAATAAGTTTCGGTTCCAATCCAACGGGGTAAATAAAACCAAGTTATTGAGAAAAGTATATTAGATGGTAGAAGAAATGTGTTGCAGATTGTATGGTAGGAAAGAAGTAGAATTATTTGAAGATAATTGGGTACCAATGATGTACACTTGCACATAATAATGGAAAATATTTAACTAGGAAAACATTCTAGCAGCATCCATTTCGACAAATGTGAAACAAGCACAAAAGCCATAAGAGGGACAACAATCCAAATTTTGTTTGGCTTCTTATCTGTTGGATTGTCATATGTGTTAGATGTCAATTTGAGTCATTAGGGTGGAGGTGGAACTTTGCTCCAGACATACCACCTATCCACATATACTACAAGAATCTATGGGACACAAGCTATAGGGGGGTGTATCATCAAAATGCATAAAACTTTATCTCACCCATGTATCACATAGTTTTTGACATAGAGTCTCTGTGTATGTTAAATAGAGTAAGAACATCATTACAAGACATTGCATATTAGTTTACAAATCCAGATTCAATGTATATCAGAGTATTCAGAGCTTGTAAGTCTACTCATCAGCTTCCTATGTTTGTCATAGATAAAATAGTCTTACAAGAAGTTTCATACCAAATAACATTAGGGCTTATAGTAATGCTAGTTTATGCCAATGAGTCACCATGGCCTACCATTCACATATATGTGGGGACATATTGTGTTCAAATTTTTAGAGAGGCAAAGGCAGAAGCCAAGGATATGGAACATTTTAAGTTCAGTGAGGTAAGCTTTCACAAATATTATGTGAGAGGTATTATTGCAAAGCATTGTAAACAGTGAAATCGTAATTGGCTTATACACCCAGCATTAAGGCAGAATAAGAATACGTAAAAAACTTTTATAATGTTGCACACATTGTGAAGGCACAGAAAAAATAAGTTGGTAGCTCGCTACCGACAAATGGTGTCAAAACCAAAAATGGGCAATCCTCCAATGGAAAAAATACCAAGGAAAAGAAAGCTACCCTAAAGAGGGAAAGGGAGGAGGCCACAAATAAAGAAAGGCTGAAAAGGATGAAGGAATAACGAGAAGAAAAAAAGCAAGAGGAGGAAAAGAAGAAGAAGGAAGAAGAATAAAATAGAAACTAGAAGAAGATTGTCGAAAAAAGGAAGAAAAAATAAAAGGCAGGAAGAAATCAAAAGATAACAAGAAGAGGAGAAAAGAAACTGAGAAGAAGCAACAAAGAAGATTAAAGATGAAAGGCTTGAAAAAGAGCTGGTAGATAAACAAAAGGAACAAGTTATGAAAGAATAGAATCCTTATTTTCCTCCATGAATATTAAACCTCCAATGCCACTCATCAGGGGACATATACTGCTTGGGGAGATGGGCATCTCAACTAAAAAGGAAGATCGAGTTTTAGATCTTTCAAGTTTTAGATTTGATCGGAGATCAAACAAGGCTGTTCAAGAAAGATGGAGATACTTCGCCTAAGAACTGACCACACCAATATCAGTAACTACTAAAAGAGATATAGTATTGGATATTATGATCATTCCTATAGTGATAACCTTTACAAGATCTACATTCTCTACTGCAACAAAAAATAATATTGAGCATCTGGTGAACAAAGTGAAAGAGATGGAAAAGAATATAAGTAATTTACAACAAAAATATGAAAGGCTTCGTAGAGAAATTTAAGATTTTTCCACTTCAAGTTCTCAGGAGGAATATTTTTGGGTAGTTTTGTTAGAGGATAACAAGATGCTAGAAAAGGAATGAAAAAAATGTATAAAGAAATAATGCCTCTCCAAAAAACAACTTCTTCACTCATGGCCACCCATAATGGGTTCAAGGGAAAAGAGCCTTGTTGATAGAAGCCTTGAATGCAGTGGACACCATGTATGAATGAGGCACAAAGTATTCTGGTGCACCCACAAAATTACCAAGAAAGGATGAAATGGGAAAGTAATGAGACCAGTTAGAGTTAAGATGACCATGTAATCTCAAGAAAATTTGGGGAAGGATATAACAAGGATGTTGATCATTTAACTGCGGGATCATAGCATGTTAGAAGTCCTCGTCAAATCTCATAAAATACCTTCCATTGAAGCACGGGGAATAGTAAGACCACAACATGAAATCTTGCAAGAAATTCAAGAAATGGTAGATGCATGTAGGCAAGTCGTTACTCATAAAGACTTGAAGCCTACCAAGGAATCAATATCCAAACATGTGGTAGAACCAACAAAACTGCAAAAAATGATCCCTACACTTTTCCACCAAGTTTAGACAAATATGAAGAAAAAATTTATTGATGCTATTGAGTGTGAAATCAAATATGAGAGGCTCATGTCTAACAAAGTCACATCCATTGCAACTGATTACAAATTTTGGCATAACCATCTAAATCAGGAACTAAAAGTTGAAGTCTCACCTTTGGGAATTTTGATATTGGTGCCATGAAAGCACATTATTTTATTATTATTATTATTATTGATTCTCATGTAATAAGTAAATAAAATTAGATTACAATTAAAAATGAAATAGGAATTAGAATATGGAAGGAGAATGAAAAGTCATATAGAAGTTACAAAGTCATGAGGGGAGTCGAAAGGTCATGGGAGTTTTCAAGCCTCTGTGGGAGTTATTTGTAGCTTCATGTTCCGGATTATCCACAGTTTCCAGTTCAGTCTGTCGACGTTTCGAACCCCAACGGGGGTCCATCTTCAGGACGCTTCTGAAGGATAGAATTGAATTGAATGACTCAATTTTTATCCTCAGCATTTCGAGAATACAGATCTCTTTCCATGTTTCCCCTCCGTACAAGGAAGTTATGTTGGTTTTCAAGCCTCTGTGGGAGTTATTTGTAGCTTCATGTTCCGGATTATCCATAGTTTCCAGTTCAGTCTGTCGACGTTTCGAACCCCGACGGGAGGTGAAGAGTCACCCCACTTTGTATAAATATACCCTCATGGCTAGTTAAAAAATGACTTTTAGTTTGGACTCCTTTGAGCACCTTCGCAAAGGAAAGCATTTACATCCCTTTCAGAGATCAAGTGATAGTTTAGAATTTCCACCATTAGATATAATGGATGTTTTATGTAATGGTGCATTGGATATTTCAACTTAATTTTGAGAAGCTCCTTTGGGCTAAGGAAATCAATTTACTCACGTGTTCTTGAGTATCGTAAGACTATTCTTATGGTGATTTAATGGTATGTAATTGTTGTTTATGTGTTGAGAATTAATGAACTATTTTTTTAATTTGAAACTTACATCTTATCCGAGATTGTTTGTTAATTTATGTTGTCACTCTTGTTATTAATTGAGAACTAATTCACAATTGATAATGGATATGTTTGTGTGTCTGTGTATCTTGATTAAGGTTTGATAACACTCCTTTATCTGAGATTCATGTCCATCTATTTAGTTATTGTCATATTCTTTGTATCCTTTGATTAAAGTGTTTCATAAAGTTGTTCTAAGTTATATTTGATCGAAAGTTTGATCTGAATTCCATTTCTCTTGCTCATTCCATCCAAAACCAATCTTCAAAAAAACATGGTGGCAGTCGGACCCGCATACCAGATGAGGCTCTTATCCCAAATGATGTAAGTTCTAATTGGGACTTTGTACCAGGAATATCCCCTTACTGTTGTCGGTGTATTTTTTCCCTTTCAGTAGTTTTGGCACTAGGATGGTTGCCATTGTATGTTTGGTAGGTTCTCTCACTCTCATCATCCTAAAATATTTAAGCAAGGTGTAAATAAACCTTGTTTCCCTAAATCAAACCCTTAGCTATTCGAAAACCTTGACTTTGTAGATTACCCCCCTCCCAAGAGTCCTGAGAAGTTGTATGAGGTAAGTGTCAAGAGGAGTTGAGAGCTCTTAGAAATTTCACTTGAGAATATGCAAAGAAATTTGGAATACTTCATGTTGCTTGCATTTTGTTTCATAAGCATGTGAGCAGGAGACAAACAATTGATCATGGTGTATTTGTTGATTATTTTAAATATTTGGTGCACGCTTCATTGGTTTATTTGGAAAAAATAGTGGAAAGACCTCACTTTTTCGGATCTTCTAATGAAGAAGACCAAGGGCCGCCAATTGGTGAACATTTATAAGGATTAATAACTGGTGAAGATCTTGAAGTTTAGGATGAACATACTAATACAAAAACAACTAAAAAATAATATGGCTGGTAACCAATTGGTATGGATGGCCTAAGGGGAATTAAACATTCCAGGTTCTCTACATGACCTACCCCACCATTTGTGGAAGTTTATTCCAAAACTAGACCCAGAGAGAGCTACATCTGCAAAAGATCATATTCAAGCTTTCTATTTGGATCTAAGGCTAATGGATGTTCAATACGAGGATGTGGCATGCAGACTTTTTTGTTACACCTTTGAGAATAAGACTGCCACTTGGTACTATAATCTCCAACCTAATTCTATCCTAAATTGGGAACACTTTCAAAATGCATTTATGGATAAATTTGGAGAAGAAAAAAAATGTATGCACCCTACTAAGAGAGCTTAGCGCCTTAAAGATGGGGAACAAAGAAAAAGTGAAATATTTCAACCAACTCTTTACTATAATTTCAAATGAATTTCTCATTGATATAACCCATCATGATTGAGTAACAATTGATTATTATACATCATCCCTACATTCCAATATTGAAATGTTTGTGAAAAGGGCCAAGAAATTTATATTGGCAGAAAACTTCATGGAAGCCTTGGTAGTTGAGAAAGATATGATTACTATCGGTGTACAAAACACTCAAAATGATTCGAAGGCCATTGTAGCTGCTTGATCCAACTCTTCCTTTCTTGATCTTTGTTTTCTTGTCCTTCCTTTGACTTCCTTTCTCCAATTCTAAATTTGTCCAAGAATTCTCCAAGTTTTCAAGAGTATGAGAGAGAGAGAGAGAGAGAGAGAGAGAGCTCCGACGCTGAACTGAAAAAGGTTGCAAACTATTCCTCATAAGCCTTTTTATCAATGAGGCCTCTATTTTCTTCATTTTCCTTAATTTTCCTTCAATTTTCTCCCCACATGCAACCTATGACCTTTCACCTTCATTTTCTCCTATTTTCCATTATTTCCATAAATAATACCAATTAATGCCTCTTTTCCTTTGTCATTGCCTTTGTCAATTTCCTTAGGCATAAAAAACCAAATGAACACCCACTAGGATATTTTTCCCAACATTCGCTTAGAATAGATGTCCCATGACCTTGGTCTTATTTTTCCTTTATGACCTTTATTACATGTATTTTTAACCGAGGTTGTTACAAGAGCCATGTTTTTGAGTCGATCACTGCATAAATACTGAAAATAATATTTTTATAATATCGATGGATACAATCTTCTTTATTTGTTAACAAGCAGTAATCATTACACAATGTGTTAGATTAAATGTTATTAAGCATTGGAATGATGTCCCGATTATGCATCGATTCACCGCATAAATGCTTACGCTAATCGGGAAGGGACATTTGGTTCATGTTAGGAATAAACCTTAATTATCATTTGAGTATGTTATTAAGCACTTGAACGACATCCTAATTACATGTCAATTATTCTTTTATATCTAATAATTTGTGCCGCCAAAGGTTGATTGAATCTATGTAACATTTCATTAAAACGTTGTCGAATGAGGCAACGTGCGTAGGAATTGTGCAAAGGGGATCCCCATATCGTTTCAATACTATAACGAATATTGGTTGTGGAGCTCTGTTCATCTTCTTGACTTGTTTACATGCAGTAAATTCTAGTAAGCACTTGAACAATGTGTTGATTACGTTCTGATTTGTTGAATAAATGTCAAAAATATTGTTTTATAATATCGATAAATACGATCTTCTTGATATGTTTACAATGAATAATCTTTACACAATGCGCTAGAGTAAATTCTATTAAGCACTCAAAATATGTAAGTTCTTTGTGAGAAGTGCGAAGGTGTGAACTAAGTTTTGATTGTGCTCCTTCTACACCTTTGCACCCAATAATTATTTTAAATAGCTATTGTTGAGATTTGTAGTTTGGGAGGTACTTGAAGCCCTAGGTTTGGGGTTCGGAGGTTGGAGCACTGCAAAAGCACTTGTGGGAATGAAACCTAATCATGTGGGTGTGAATTTGTGAGGGTTATTAGACATATGGTGGATGGAAATGATAGAGGACGCCGAGAGGAACTGGACGCATCAAAAATCATCGAAATTTGAGTTGTCTATGTAGAGAAATTAATTTTTGAAGTTAATGAGTGGGTTTGGTCAAGGTCGGCTAGGTGATTAGAGGCCTTGTGACAAGTCGTCAAGCCCACATGTGTGTTTCGAAGAAGCCCTTAATAAATATATAAATTGAAGTGAGTTTGGAGTCATTTTTTCACATCACATAAGCATTTAATCATCAAATACCTATGTGATTGGGTGAAAAGATTAAGGAAGGATGAAACGGACTAGGAGAACGAGTTTGGCCCTATTTTAGGAGTGCATTTTTCTTAGGAACAAGGTTACATGTCTGAAGCATGTATAAGAGAAATTGGGACATGTCTTGGCTTGGTTAAAGTTGTCCATTAGTGCAAATCCTAATCCGTTGGGTTAGAGGTGAGTTAACAACTATTTTATGCATTATTTAAGTGTGTTTTTGCATATTTTTTGGGCTGTAGATCAAGAAAGTTGCAAAAAACATTGAGGAGGGAAATTTGAGGGGGCCGAGAGGACTAGGAGAGACCCTCTAACCCATCCACATTCATCTCTTGAAGGTTGCAGACCAAACATACCTTCCCTCCATGAGCTTGGGAAGATTTGTATTGCTAAAAGGTACAGGTATGTTGTAGGGTGTTGTGAGGAAGATCCTTAAGCTCTATTATTGTGCTTTGGTGCCTAGACTAAACAACAAACCAAGTACCCTAGTTGGAGAAGGTGAACACAAGGATTGGAAATTGGTGTAGGGTTGTTTGTGTGCCCTAACTAGACTTGTACACGCATGAACCCTAGGCAACGAGGCATCAATAATATGTTGTAGATGACTCCTTGTTGATGGATGGATGCTAGGTGGATGGTGGTCTAGAAGAGGATAGTTTGTGGGAGATTTTCAACATCCAAGAGGAAAGGTGATCCTAGTGGTTGGATTCCCTAACCAATGAGCAGATGTTACATCATGTATTGAACACTCATGGTCTGATGGAGGACAACATGAGAGTGAACCAAGTGTAGGCCTAGGAGAGGCAGAGTTGGGGTGGCCTAAAGAACAACTTGGGAGGATTGTAGAGGCTTGCTTCAAGCCCTATGTGTATCATGTTGATGTACGAAGGCGGTTACTAGAGTGGAAGAAGAGGAGATCAAGGGTTTGATTAGCAAGGAGCAATTTGAGTTTCCCTAGACTTGTCATTTGGAGAAGGACATCTACAACAGAAGATAGGCAGTCCTCCTAGCCTGTGTTCATTGTGGGTGATGGACATGTTATAGTGATATGTGGAAGCCCTTCACCCCTTATGTTAGTCTTCATCATAGAAGCATAGGAAGACTATAGTGGGTTGAAGTCCGTGAGTAGCTAAGTAGTAGCAATGGGCAGATGAGATTTGTCCACAAATGGAGTTGTGAACAACTTGACAGGAGTCTCGATGAGTTATGCCCTTGATGGACTAAGGCACAACTAGTGAGAAAATTGGATACTCGAGGTTCGGTGGCCAGATAGACTTGGATCATTGATAGAGGCAGTGTTGTAGATCGGGAGTCAAAGGACCACGTACGTTCATATGTGATGAGGCAAAGGGACTACCAATATTACAGGGTTCGTTTTACATAATATCCTACAGTGATGGATGCGATATGGGCTAGTGTCTCTGTAGATGTTGATGGATATTTCCTAGTGTTGGAAGTACCTCCCTTCGTAAGAGGCAGTGTTGAGATTTGTATCTTGGGAGATACTCCAAGCCTTAGATTCGGGGTTTGGAGGTTCAAGTGCCATAAAAGCACTTTTGTGCATGAAACCTAAGCCTGTAGACTTTGTACCCAAGCATGTGGGTGTGAATTTGTGAGGGTTATTAGACATATTATGGATGGAGAGGATAGAGGATGATGAGACAAACTGGACACATCAAAAATCAGTGAAACCTGAGTTGTTCATGTGGAGAAATTAATTCTTTGAAGTTAATGAGTGGGTTTGTCAAGGTTGACTAGGTGATTAAGGCCTTATGACAAGTTGTCAAGCCCACATGTGTGTTTTGATGAATCCCTCCATAAAGATATAAATTGAGGTGAGTTTGGAGTCATTTTTTCGCGTCACTTAAGCATCTAATCATCAAATACCTTTGCGATTGGATAACAAGATTAAGGAGGGAGGAAAGAGGCTAAGAGCACGAGTTTGGGCCTATTTTAGGAGTGCATATTTATGAGGAACAAGGTCGCATGTTAGAATCATATACATGAGTGATTGTGACATGTCTTGGCTTGGTTGAAGCAGTCCATAAGTGCAAATCCTAAGTCGTTGGGTTGATTGTGAGTTATGAGTCTTTTTGTGCATTTTTTAGGTGTGTTTTTGCATGTTGTTTGGGTAGTAGATTAGGGAAGTTGCAGCAGCGTTTAGGAGGGAGATTTGAGTCAGATGAGAAGCCTAGAGAGACCCTCTAACTCAGATACATTCATCTCTTAAAGGTTGCAGCCTAAACAAACCTTTCCTCGATGAGTTTGGGTAGATTTTCATTATTGGAAAGTACAGGTATGTTGTAGGGTGTTGTGAGGAACATCCTCAAGCTCTACTATTATGCTTTGGTGCCTAGAATGAACAACAAATGAAGCAACCTAGTTGGAGAAGCTGAACACAGAGATTGGGAACTAGTGTAAGTTTGTTGGTGTGCCCTAACCAGACTGGAACATGCATGAACCTTAGGGAAGGAGGCAACAATAGTACATTGTAGATGACTACTTGGTGATGGATGGATGTTAGGTGGATGGTTTCCTAGAAGAGGACAATTTGTGGGAGACTATTAGCAACCAAGATTAAGGGTGATCCTAGTGGTTGGATGCCCTAACCAATGAGAAGATGATATGTCATGTATTTTACACTTGTTGTCTGATGGAGGACAACATGAGAGTGGACCAAGTGTAAGCCTACAGATTGGATGGACTACAGATTGGAAGGCTAGTTTCTTCATCTTATCGTGATGTTACATATCTGATATTGGAAGGATTTACACACGTTTTGTTTAATCCAAGAGGATGAGTTCTTGCAGGATTGAGATAGTGGATATTGTGTAGTCTCAGAGGGATTATAGCTTCAAAGAGAGAAAACCTATGGAGGTTCAGGATCTTCAGGGACAACTGAGATGAGGTAGAGGCAATACCATGATTGCAGGGTTCATTCTACAGAGTATGCTTCAATGATGGACGCGAGATGGGCTAGTGTCATCGGAGATGTTGATGGAGACTTCTTAGTGTTGGAAGTACCTCCCTCACTAAGAGGAATTGTTGAGGTTTGTAGCTTGGCAGGTACTTCATGCCCTAGGTTCAGGGTTTTGAGGTTGGAGCGCCACAAAAGCACTTGTGTGCGTGAAACCCAATCTTATGGGCTTTCACTCGAAGCGTGTGGGTGTGAATATATGAGGGTCATTAAACATATAATGGATGAAGATGACCGAGGATGCTGAGACGAACCAGACACATTGAAAATCATTGAAATTTAAGTTGTTTATGTGGATAAATTAATTTTTGAAGTTAATGAGTGGCTTTGGTCAAGTTGAACTAGGTGATTAGAGGCCTTGTGACAAGTTGTCAAGCCTAGATGTGTGTTTTGATGAAGCCCTCAATAAATATATAAATTGATGTGAATTTGGAGTCATTTTGTCACACCACATAAGAATATAATCATCAAATACCTCTATGATTGGACAACAAGATTAAGGAAGGATGAAAGAGGCTTGGAGCACGAGTTTGGGCCTATTTTAGGAATGTGGATTTATGAGGAACAATGTCGTAGGTATGAAGCATGTATAGGAGGAATTGAGACATTTCTTAGCTTCATTGAAGCATTCCATAAGTATAGATCCTAAGTCGTTGGGTTAGTGGTGAGTTAGAATTCTTTTGTGCATTGTTTAAGTGTGTTTTTTCATGTTGTTTGGGCTACAAATTAGGGAAATTGCAGCAGCATTGAGGAGGGATATTTGATTGGGATGAAAGGCCAAGGGGAGACCCTCTATCCCATATGTACTCATTTGTTTAAGGTCGCAACCTAAATATACATTTCCTACATGAGTTTAGGTAGATTTATAATGTTGGAAGGTACAGGTATGTTGTAGGGTGTTGTGAGCAAGATCCTCAAGCTCTATTATTGTTCTTTAGTGACTAGAATGAAGAGAAATTGAAGCAACATAGTTGGAGAAGGTGAACGCAGAGATTGGGAACTTATGTAGGGTTGTTGGTTTTCCCTAACTAGACTGGTACATGCACAAACCATAGGAAACGAGGTAGCAGTAGTACATTGTATATGACTCCTTGGTGATGGATGGATGTTAGGTTGATGGTGTCCTAGAAGATGATAGTTTGTGGGATATTGTTAGAAGCCAAGAGGAAAGGTGATCTGAGAGGTTGGATGCCCTATCTAATGAGCAAATGCTACAACATGTATTGAACACTCATGGTTTGATGTAGGGCATCGTGAGAGTGGACCAAGTGTAGGCCTAGGAGAGGAAAAGTTGGAGCATCTTAATGAGAAACTTGGGAGGATTGTAGAGGCTTGATTCAAGCCCTATATGCGCCATATTGATGGATAAAGGTGGCTGTTAGAGTGGTATAAGATGAGCTCAAGGATCTGATCATCCAGCAGTAGTTTCAGTTTCTTTATACTTGTCATGTGGAGAAGGACATCTACAATAGAAGATGGGTAGTACTCCCAGCTCGTGTTCATTGTGGGTGATGGACATTTTGTAGTGATAGGTGGTAGGCCTTCCTACCTTATGTTAGTCCTCATTATAGCACCACGGGAAGGCTATAGTGGGCTAAAGTCCTTGAGTAACTAAGGATCAACAGTGGGTAGATCAAAGTTGTTCACAAATGGAGTTATAAACAACTTGACAAGAGTCTCGATGAGTTGTGCCCTTGATAGAATAAGGCACAACTAGTGAGCAGATTGGATACCCGAGGTTCAATGGCTAGATGGATTTGGATCATTGATGGAGGTAGTGTTGCATATTGGGAGTCGAAGGACTGGGCAGGTACAGGGTGTGACAAAGAAGAGCTATGATTGCATGCTACATCAGCTAGATGGTCAAAGTATCTTGTTGAGGGTAGATTGGTTGTCGATGCACTAACACCAGGCCCCAATTATGTATATTCATGTTAGTGAATGTATGAGGGCCATTGTCCCTAGTATAGGAGCCCTAGATTGTTGTATTATTCAGGTTAATTAATATAACAAAGATTGGGATATACACAAAATTATATAGAAAGTTGTGTAGATTTTGTGCACTAATAGATTTACTGTTGTATATTGTTTCATTGTGCAAAGTAGATTCGTTGTGCTTCTTGGTTTGGTAGCTTCAGCGATTTAATATTCTATCCTAGACACTAGGATCATGGAAAATAAGCATGGTATCATAGCATGTTTGAGCTACTTTGAAGGGAGAGTGGATCAGAGTGTGCACAACGAAGCAACTCAAAGCGAGATGGGATTGTCTAGATCATTTAGTATAGGGTTTAAATGAAGACATGGAAATGTGGTATTGATTGGATTGACAACGAGATTGTTTGGGAGTTCTGGTGGATTGGTGGTGAGCCTAGTGAACAACAGTTTTTTTAGGGCAGGTTGTTGGTCATGGAATTCCCATGACTTTTCAAGGATGGTTGGGTTAGATCGAGGATTGCTTTGGCATGGAAAAGATCAACATGATTGAGTTAGCTTCATGTGATGGATTGTAGAATGGTAGGATAACTTCTTCATCAGATTTTGATGTTTCATAATTGAGATTAGAGGCATTTTCACAAGTTGTGTTTGATTTAGGAGGATGAGTGTTTGCAAGACTGAGCCAGTGGAGATAGTGTAGTCTCAGAGGGAGTCTATCTTGATAGGGAGTATACCTATGAAGGTTTAGGATCTTCAGGTTCAAGTGTGATGAGGAAGAGGCACTACCAATACTGCAGGGTTCATTCTATAGAGTATGTTATAGTGATGGATGCGAGACGGGCTAATGTCGCCAGAGATGTTGATGGAGACTTTCTAGGGTTGGAAGTACCTCCCTCGCCAAGAGGGAGTGTTGTGCTTTGTAGCTTGGGAGGTACTCCAAGCCATATGTTAGGGGTTTGGAGGTTGGAGTACCAAAAATGCACTTGTGGGCGTGAAACTCAAGCCTGTGGGCTTTGCACCCAAGCATGTGGGCATGAAACTTGAGCCTGTGGGCTATGCATCCAAGCATGTGGGTGTGAATCTGTGAGGGTTATTAGACATATGATGGGGGGAGCTAATAGAGGACATCGAGAAGAATAGGATGCATCGAAAATCATCAAAATCCAAGTTGTTTATCTAGATAAATTAATTATTGAAGTTAATGAGTGGGTTTGGTCAATATCAGCTAGGTGATTAGAGACATTGGGACAGGTTGTCAAGCACACATGTGTGTTTTGACGAAACCCTCAATAAATATATACATTGAGTTGATTTTGGAGTCATTTTGTCACATCACAT
Organism: Pinus taeda; assembly: GCA_000404065.3. Lineage (NCBI taxonomy): Eukaryota > Viridiplantae > Streptophyta > Pinopsida > Pinales > Pinaceae > Pinus > Pinus taeda. The sequence goes on along the minus strand of APFE031595150.1, from coordinate 45,320 downwards.
AAGTATCTAATCATCAAATACCTCTACGATTGGACAACAATATCAAGGAAGGACAAAAGAGGCTAGAAGCACGAGTTTGGGCCGGTTTTACGAGTGTGGATTTCTGAGAATCAAGGTTGCAGGTTTGAAGGATGTACATGAAAAATTGGGACATGTCTTGGCTTGGTTGAAGTCCATAAATGCATATCGTAGGCTATTGGGTTAAAGGTGAGTTAGGGACTATTTTTTCCATTGTTTAAGTGTGTTTTTGCATGTTTTTTTGGCCTCAAATCAAGGAAGTTGCAACAACATTGAGGAGGGAGATTTAAGTGCAGCGAGAGGCCTAGGAGAGACCCTCTAACCTGGCTGCATTCATCTCTTGAAAGCCATAGCCTAAAAATAACTTTCCTCCATTAGTTTGGGTAGATTTGTATTATTGGAAGGTACAAGTCTATTGTAGGGTGTTTTGAGGAAGATCCTCAAGCTCTACTACTATGCGTTGGTGCCTAGAATGAACAATAAGTGAAGTAGTTTAGTTGGAGAAGGCGAACACAGAGATTGGGCACTGGTGTATGGTTGTCAGTGTTCCCTAACCAAACTGGTACATGCATGAACTCTAGGAAAGGAGGCAACAACAATAAATTATAGATGACTCCTTGCTGATGGATGGATGCTAGGTGGATGGGGTCCTAGAAGAGGAAATTTTGTGGGAGATTGTTAGAAGCCAAGAGAAAGGGTGATCATAGTGGTTGGATTCCCTAACCAATGAGTAGATGATACAACATGTATTGGAAACTCCTTGTCTGATGGAGGGCAGCATGAGAGTGGGCCAAGTGTAGGCCAGGGAGAGGTAGAGTTGGAGCAACCTAAAGAATAACTTGGGAGGATTGTAGAGGCTTGTTGCAAGCCCTATGTGTGACATCTTGATGGAAAATGGTGGTTGCTATAGTGGTAGAAGATGAGCTCAAGGGTCTGATCATCCAAGAGTAGTTTTAGTTTCCTTAGTCTTGTCGTGTGGAGAAGGACATCTACAACAGAAGATGGGTAGTCCTCCTAGCCTGTGTTCATTGTGGGTGATGGACATCTTGTAGCGATAGGTGGTAGGCATGTGTGCCTTATGTTATCTTCATCGTAGCAACACTGGAAAATTATAGTGGGCTAAAGTCCCTGAGTAGCTGAGAAGCATCAGTGGGCAAATGAGAATTGTTCACAAATGGAGTTGTGAACAACTCGACAAGAGTCTCAATGAGTTGTGCCCTTGATGGAATAAGGCACAACTAGTGAGAAAATTGGATAGTCAAGGTTCAATGACCAAATGCACTTGGATAATTGATAGAGGCAATGTTGGAGATTGGGAGCTGAAGGACCAAGAAGGTACAGGGTATAACCAGGAGGATTTGTGATTGCATGCTACATCAGCTATATGGTCAGAGTATCTTGCTGAGGGTAGATTGGTTGTCGATGGACTAACACCAAGCCCTAGTTTTGTATATTTGTATCAATAGATGTATGAGGGCCATTATCCCTTATGTTATCACTTAGAACTAAAGGTTTAATGCATACAGTTACATGCCCTAGTCTGATGACAAAGGTTTATGTTTAACCTGTTTCCATTTTTATTTGCCTCACTTAGGAATCGGAGTTTTAAAGGTTTTTAAGCTCAAATTAGACTCTGCTCCTATTGGCTTTTCTCCACTCATCATTATTCCATAAGTCATGTCTTGTTTATGCCAAGTCACCTTGTCCTTTAGTGATTCCGCAGCGCAGTCTTATTGGCCCATTTCGCAGCGCAATCATAGTCTAGCAGTTTCGCAACGTGTAATGATTAAGTCATTTCGCAGCGCATCATTAAAAAATATAACTAACAACGCTGCGAAATCATGGATTCGTGTATTCCACAGCGAATCTTTCCTGAAATTTCAAGTCCATAGGTGAGTCAGCATGTCCGTCCATTCATGCCAGTCTAAGGACCTCTTGAAATCATGTCTGAACGTTCACTTGCCACTCCTCCACCAATAGATTTCTGATATGCACGGAAATCTCATTCCCAAGAGATTTTACCGTGCATAGTCCTTAATAATGGTCGTGAGGGTGGCATGAGTAACCAGTCATGTTCCAAATTTGAATTTCAAGCGAGGCTGTTCAAGCGAGCCTGATTACAAGCGAGGCTGAGTTAAAAAGGGAGGTGAATCATCTCGACCAGACTTGTTAGAATTCGGCTGTGAAGATTTCCAAGTTAGAATTTGGCTATGAGAATTTCCAAGTAAGAATTTGGCCGTGAAAATTTCAAAGTGAAGATGGAGAGAAAGGAGCACAGGTCCGGTAAATGCCAAAGGAATGAACCTGAAGGCCTAGACATAACCTTGAGAGACGAAGGCGTGAAGAAGGCGTTTAAAGATGCCGGGTGCTGGAGATTTTGTAAAAAGCTGCAAGGAGGGAAAGCACAGGTAACGAAAGAGTTTGCACTAAATTTTACTGGTTTGAATTCAAAGGTTGCCATGTTAGAGATATCAGTTTCTCCAGAAGCAATAGCTGCTGTGACCGAGATACCAAGAGGCCAGGAAGAATGGTTTAAAAACTTTAAATTTGATAGAAATCCTTGTAAGGAGTTCTTAAAAGAACAATATGTAAATGAGGATTATACAAAAGCAGTGCCTAGGTTCTATCTCAAGGAACATTATGCTCTTCTTCTTACATGCATTCAGAAGTATTTAACCTGTGAGGGAAGATACAATAAGGTTTATCCTTATCATTTCAAACTGCTCCTGCATTTTACCGGGAAGGTCTCCATAGACATTCCATTTTATTTATTTCGTAGTCTAAGTAAAATGTGTGATAAGGTGCAGCTCAGGAAAGAGGACTATGAAACCTCTTTATTTCACCATGGCCTGATTAAGTTGTTGATTCTAGATAGCCTCCAGAAGATAGGATGAGACTGGAATTCTTTTATCTTTATGGCTGGTTTCCAAAGTAAAACTGGTCTTACTCCTCAACCAGCCAGAGATTTTACAATAGCTGAGCTTCAAAGGGAGGCAAGAGCTAAAAAGAAAACCAAACCACAGCCACCAAAACCAGTGAAGCCGTTAGTCATTCAAGAACAGCCTCAGAAAACAACAAAGGAGAAGACTCAGGGTAAGATGACTGTACCCAAAGTAAATAAACCTGAAGCAGTCACAAGGGTGATGACAGGAAGCCATATTAATAAAGAGAAAGGAAAATTTATAGTTATCGAAGAGAGCCCTGTGTCTAAGGCAAGCCTAAATGATCTATTACAGGCTATTGAGTTAGAACAGTCTAAACCGATTGAGATTGATTTGACACAATCACCACAGGTAAAGGTTAAGAAAACAAATTCCTCAAAAAGGCTTAAGTTTGATGAGCCAACCCAGGAATTTTTTTTCAAACCAAGAATACCCATGACTAGGAATTTCCAGCAGGTACAGGAAGCACTGCCCAAAACAGAGGAAAAAGGGAAAGGAACACGATCTCAGCAAAAAAGCAGCAAAAGTAAAGCAGCCATCACATCTCAAGGAGATTATGTGGCAGCCATGAAAAGCCAAATAGAAGCAGTTGAGGAAGAAATCAACCAACTGAAGAAAGCCGCTGAAGACCTGAAGGCAGAGCTAAGCCGGGTACCTAATAAATGAATTCACTTTTCTGGAAAGATTTTGTTCCCAATTTTGCTAATTTTGCTTAAATCTTAGTGTGTTGAAGATGTTTAAATCCCTGCTACACATGTTAAGCATCAAAGGGAGTTTTTGGCAACCGATGGTTGGATGATATGAGCTCTCGGGTTAAAAAAGTAAACTGTTTTAAATAAAACAACAGTTTCGTAGCGCGCTACGAAACTGCTGTAGATGATGTTTTTTAAGAAAACGCAGACAAACAATTGATTTTATGAGCGGGAGTTTTTGGAAAAGGCACACCTGTCCATCACCACAGCCTACAGCATATCTAAAACGTAGCCACGTTCCATTCTTTGGGATATTAAAGACTCAAAAAGGTGTTGTTCATGTTCGAGCAAATTATGGAATAAAGAAGCCGAGAAACAGGGGACATCTCCGAATACCACGGGCATATAGGGATTCAACGCTTAAAGGCCAATATGGCATATTTAATATCCAGCTCAGCCAAATCTAAAGGGAACCAGGTGTCAAAGGACGAGGAGTAGCCACTATGGCACGAAGATGGAGTTAGAGTCATAATCTATTTAGGACTTTTTTAAAAGTTACAGTCAGCAGTTTATTTGTATTTAATAGATAGTTAAATAGTTGATAGGTGTCTTTAGAGATAAGGATCGAGTTAAAATTCCCCTCATGCTGGAGGAGGAAACTCGAATTAGTTAGAATAAGGATTATATATAGCTGAGACAGCAATGTAACAAGGGTTGGAGATTTGATAACAGAAAGTATTGTTTTAGCTTATGTAACGACCATTTTCAGTAATATAAAGAATCTACTTTTCTTCTCAAGATTCATGAAGGATTTTTCATGTTCAGAATATGTGTTTTGTTCTTCCCTTAATGTTTTTTCAGTTGCATAGATGCATAATCACTCAAAATTCACTGATTGTGCTCTGACTTCCTGTATGCATGTGTGAACTGTGGTTTCATGTAAGTTGTATTCTGAACATTTAAATGCTAAGTGCCCTGACTTCTATGCAAAGGTAGTGACATTGTTCAGTGAAATATGCTTGACTCCATAGGCCCAATGGGAACTCAAAAAATGTTTATCCAGCCATTATATTTGTCTATATTGTTACATAACAAGAGTTAGCCCTCTTATCATTAATCAAAATCATTAATCCTTTTGAGAGAGCCCTCTCAGGCTAAGGAGGCTAAGCCTTAGTCAAAAGCTTGGTTTGAAATAGTTACTTAGAGTCATCCTGACCAGCAGCCTATCAGGCTTGATTTTGAGTTAACAAACTGGAAGCATCGGAAGATAAGATCGTGCACACCATGGACCATTGACGCGATCAAATTATAGGAGGGTTTATCACTGAGTTCGCGGTAGATACTTTAGTTAGCTATAGCAAGGCGGAATGACGCTTCCTCAAAGGACCACAAGGTAAGTACGTTAAATCTTTGAACACTTGGATTAAGATGCTACTATGTGAAAAGCGGCTTTTGCAAATAAATTAATGTTTGGGGCTATGCAAAGTGGGATGATCTACATAAACGAAGGTAGCACAGAACTAGAAACTAGCCCCTTGATTTCACCTCTGCGAGAAAGCAAGGAAGAGCTCGCGAAGGTCTCACCAAGAAGTGTGATCAGTTTGATAAAGTAGGGAATTCTGTGCATACCACTCCCACATACACCACCGCCAGTTTCACCATCTCCACCCCTGTCTTCACTCACACCACCTCCGCCACCACCACAGTTCAATATGGCAAGCGCAATAAAATTACCGGTGTTCAGAGGAGTAGGGAATGAAGACACGAACCAATTTTTGTTTGTGGTAAAGGTTGTATGGGAAGCGCAAGGAGTCACAGATGAAAATATAAAGAAAGCAACGTTGGTGAGCACTTTGTAGGATTGCGCATTGACTTGGCACATTAAGCACTCAATGATAATCCGAACGTAGGGATCGCGGATATCCAAGCTGCATTAAATAGGAAATTTAGTAGGCCAAAATCAGAGACACAGTCGATTATTGGATTTAAGGAAATTGCGATGCTTCAAGGTGAGACCCCCTAGGAGATGGATTAGAGATGGAAGGGTATGATTCGTGAAGCCAATATGACCTTGACAGATGGGCAACACCACTCATGGTTTGTAGCATCACTAACACCACATTTAAGGAATGCGCTATCACAGTAGAAGCTATCCACTCAAGTCGAGGCCTTGGAGATCACAATGAGACTGCACGAGACCCCGATACAAGATCCTAACCTGGGAGTTCAACAAATCCACGCGCACTTGAAAAACTTTGCCTTGAGATGTAAAGTTTGAAACAAGACAGGACAGCTTGCCCAGAAGCACGCGAGGAGGTATGGTGCATAAAATGAAAAGGCCAGGGACATGACAAGGACCATTGTCCAGTCTTTGCGAACTACCTAGCGAGAGGAGGGCCAATTCCATTGAGACCAGAGGCACAAGCAGGACCGAGTGCAGCGCCTGCATTATGGTTCGTGATTTGTTAGATAGGATGGAAGCATGCTATAGATAACTGTCATCTATTACAGAAGTATACGCAGACTTCCCAGCAGTTGCTCTGTAATTTCTGTAGGTCAGTAGGTCATGATGAACGTACCTGTAGAAGTTATGAACTGATGATGGATCAGACTCCTACCTACAGAGTTCATATCGAAACACAGGCTCTCGATCAAAATGCAGGGAAGGCGTGCACTATATTTTAGGGGCGTGGATGAGGTTGAGGTGGAATGGGACCAGGAAGGGGTCGAGAACAGCTGATCTGTTACAATTGCAGAGGGTTAGGGCATTATGCTCGCGATTGTACTAATCCGATGAGAGCATCATGTTTATATTGTACCTAGTTTGATCATGAGATGGATGATTGTCCCACACTGATAGTGAGTCTGTGTGATAAAGGAACACTCCAACCTCCCCCGACTTAGAACCTACAAATGATGAGATATGAGCCGCGCGAAGAAGACCTGAATGCAAACATTGTGCTTCGAAGTGATATCACGATAGGGGATGACAAGGGCAAGCAGCCCGAAGAGAGTGCATGGGTTCGTAAGGCTCCAACAAAGGAACCGAATTTGATTTGGATCACGTTAAGGAGACATTCATGGAAGCTAAGAAGAGCTTCACGGAGGCCTCCACTTCAGGTAGTAAAGACAAACTAGAACCAGAAATGAACCCATCAATGCTCACTACCTTTCTGTAGACATGCATGAAGCTATTGCACGACAACAAAGCCGTGAAGGGACTGCAAGAACTCATCACTAGATGTGATGGGACCGCGCCAGGAGAACTGCGCGTAGTCCGAATGCTCTGGAAGCACACAACGCGAATAGGAAGGGAGATGAGATTGACAGTGCAGATCAGGGAATATGAAATGGATCAAGTGATTTTGGATCTAGGATCGGCTGCAAACGTCCTGCTAAAGCAGACATGGGAGCACATGGGCAGGCCAGCATTGCAATGGTCTCCTATTCAATTGCGAATGGTGAACTAGCAAAAGATCCTACCTATGGGGAGATTGTCGGGAATAACGGTATATATCAAAGGTGCGAGCGTGCTTGTAGATTTCAAAGTGATAGAGATTTTTGATGACAACAATCCCTATCCCACACTACTGGGAATAGATTGGGCCACTGACATGAACAGAGTGATAAATCTAAAGAAGCACTAGATGATATTCGAGAAAAAGTCACTACGTGTAGTGGTATCTTTAGACCCTGCAGAAAGATCACGCTACATAGAGCTAGTGTGTGACTATGAGAGCGATGACAATCTAGACTATATTTACA
>APFE031595150.1:0-36307 GCA_000404065.3 Pinus taeda | reverse complement strand
ACACGACCTCAGCAAAAAAGCAGCAAAAGTAAAGCAGCCATCACATCTCAAGGAGATTATGTGGCAGCCATGAAAAGCCAAATAGAAGCAGCTGAGGAAGAAATCAACCAACTGAAGAAATCCGCTGAAGACCTGAAGGCAGAGCTAAGCCGGGTACCTAATAAATGAATTCACTTTTTTGGAAAGATTTTGTTCCCAATTTTGCTAATTTTGCTTAAATCTTAGTGTTTTGAAGATGTTTAAATCCCTCCTACACATGTGAAGCATCAAAGGGAGTTTTTGGCAACCGATGGTTGGATAATATGAGCTCTCGGGTTAAAAAAGTAAACTGTTTTAAATAAAACAGCAGTTTCGTAGCGCGCTACGAAACTGCTGTAGATGATGTTTTTTAAAAACGCAGACAGACAGTTGATTTTATGAGCGGGAGTTTTTGAAAAAGGCACACCTGTCCATCACCACAGCCTACAGCATATCTAAAACATGGCCACGTTCCATTCTTTGGGATATTAAAGACTCAAAAAGGTGTTGTTCATGTTCGAGCAAATTATGGAATAAAGAAGCCGAGAAACAGGGGACATCTCCGAATACCACGGGCAGATAGGGATTCAGCGTTTAAAGGCCAATATGGCATATTTAATATCCAGCTCAGCCAAATCTAAAGGGAACCAGGTGTCAAAGGACGAGGAGTAGCCACTATGGCACGAAGATGGAGTTAGAGTCATAATCTATTTAGGACTTTTTAAAAGTTATAGTCAGCAGTTTATTTGTATTTAATAGACAGTTAAATAGTTGATAAATGTCTTTAGAGATAAGGATCGAGTTAAAATTCCCCTCATGCTGGAGGAGGAAACTCGAATTAGTTAGAATAAGGATTATATATAGCTGAGACAACAATTTAACAAGGGTTGGAGATTTGATAACAAAAAGTACTGTTTTAGCTTATGTAAAGACTATTTTCAGTAATATAAAGCATCTACTTTTCTTCTCAGGATTCATGAAGAATTTGTCATGTTCAGAATATGTGTTTTGTTCTTCCCTTAATGTTTTTTTCAGTTGCATGGATGCATAATCACTCAGAATTCACTGATTGTGCTCTGACTTCCTGTATGCATGTGTGAACTGTGGTTTCATGTAAGTTGTATTCTGAACATTTAAATGCTAAGTGCCCTGACTTCTATGCAAAGGTAGTGTCATTGTTCACTGAAATATGCTTGACTCCATAGGCCCAATGGGAACTCATGAAATGTTTATCCAGCCATTATATTTGTCTATGTTGTTACATCACAAGAGTTAGCCATCTTATCATTAATAAAAAATCATAAACCCCTTTGAGAGAGCCCTCTCAGGCTAAGGAGGCTAAGCCTTAGTCAAAAGCTTGGTTTGAAATAGTTACTTAGAGTCATCCTGACCAGCAGCCTATCAGGCTTGATTTTGAGATAACACCTTATATGAGAGCCTTAAATTGTTTTATTATTCAGTTGGATTAATATAACAAAGATTGGGTTATTATACAAAATTGTGTAAAAAGTTGTGTATATTTTGTGCTCTAATAGTTTTATTGTTGTATATTTTTCCACTATGCAAAGTAGCTTCATTGTGATTCTTGGTTTGGTAGTGTCAGTGATTTAATATTCTTTCCTAGGCACTAGGATCATGGAAAAATAACATGGTATCATAGAGTGTCTGACCTACTTTGAAGGGACAATGAATCAAATTGTGCACAAAAAGATGGCTCAGGGGTAGTTGAGATTGTCTAGATCATGAAGCAGAGGGTTTGACATAATACATGGAGGTGTGATATTGATTGGATTGGCAATGAGATTGGTTGGGAGTTTTGTTCGATTGGTGGTGAGCCTAGTGAACAACAGTTTGTTGTAGGCAAAATTGTGGTTCATGGACTTCCCATGGCTTGTCATGGATGGTTGGGACAACTCAAGGATTTCTTTGGCATGGACGAAATCAGTATGGTTGAGTTAGCTTCATGTGATGGAATACATATTGGAAAGATAGTTTCTTCATCAGATCGTGATGTTGCATATTCAAGATTGGAGACATTTTCATGAGTTGTGTTTCATCCAGGAGGATGAGTGCTTGCAGGACTGATCCAATGGAGATCGTGTAAGTTGAGAGGGAGTCTAGCTTCAAAGGGAGTAGACCTATGGAGTTTTTGCATCTTTAGGTTCAGATATGATGAGGCATAGGCACTACCAAGATTGCAGGGTTCCTTTTATAGAGTTACTACAATGATGGATGCCATATGGGCTAGTGTCGTTGCAAATGTTGATGAAGACTTCCTAGTGTTGGAAGTATTTCCATTGCTAAGAGGGAGTGTTGAGATTTGTAGCTTGAGAGGTACTTCATGCCCTAAGTTCAGGGTTTGTAGGTTGGATCGCCACAAAAGGACTTGTGGGCGCGGAACCCTAAAGCATGTGGGTTTGAATTTGTGAGGGTTACTAGACATATGATGGATGGAGATTATAGAGGATTCTAAGATGAAATGAACACATCGAAATCATCCAAATCTAAGTTGTTTATGTGGAGAAATTATTTTTTGAAGTTAATGAGTGGGTTTGGTGAAGGTCGGCTAGGTGATTAGAGGCCTTGTGACAAGTTTTCAAGCCCACATGTGTGTTTTGATGAATCCCTCAATAAAGATATAAATTAAGGTGAGTTTGGAGTCATTTTGTCACATCACATAAGCATTTAATCATCAAATACCCTTGTTATTGGACAACAAGATTAAGGAACAATGAAAGAGGCTTGGAGCATGAGTTTGGGCTTATTTTAGGAGTTCTGATTTCTGAGGAACAAGGTCACAGATTTGAAGAATGTATAGGAGCAATTGGGACATGTCTTGGCTTGTTTGAAAAAGTCCACAAATGTGGATTCTAAGTTGTTGGGTTAGAGGTGCGTTAGGGACTATTTTGTGCACTGTTTATGTGTGTTTTTGCATGTTGTTTGGGCCATAGATCAGGGAAGTTGCTGTAATGTTGAGGAGGGAGATTAGAGTGGGCCAAGAGGCATATGATAGACCCTCTAACCTAGTGGCATTCATATATTTAAGGCCACAGCCTAAAAAAACCTTTCCTCCATGAGTTTGGGTAGATTTGTATTGCTAGAAGGTATAGGTATGTTGTAGTGTATTCTAACGAAGATCCTCAAGTCCTGCTACTATGGTTTGGTGCCTAGAATGAATAGCAAGTGAAGAAGCCTAGTTGGAGAAGGTGAACACATAGATTGGGCACTAGTATAGGGTTATTGGTGTGTCCTAACCAAACTAGTACATGCACGATGCAGGAATCCTAAGTAAGGAGGCAACAACAGTATGTTGTAGATGACTCCATGATGATGAATTAATACTATGTGGATGGTGTCATAGAAGAGGAAACTTTGCAGGAGACTATTAGCATTCAAGAGGAAGGGTGATCCTAGTGGTTGGATGCCCTAACTAGTGAGCAGATGCTACTACATGTACTAGACACTCATGGTCAAATGGAGGGAAGTATGAGTGTGGACCAAGTGTAGGCCTAGGAGAGGCAGAGTTGGAGGAGCATAAAGAACAACATGGGAGGATTGTCGAGGCTTGCTTCAAGCACACCATCTTGATGGATGGAAGTGGTTTCTAGAGTGGTAGAATATCATCTCAAGGGTTTGACCATCCAGGAGGAGTTTGAGTTGCCTTGGACTTTACGTGTGGAGAAGGACATCTACAACAGAAGATGGGCAGTCCTCCTAGCCTGTATTCATTATGGATGATGTACATCTTCCAATGATAGGTGGTAGCCCTTTGTGCCTTATGTTATTCTTCATTGTGTTGATTTGGGGTAGCATCGGATGTGCTCTAGCCACAAAATTTGGTGGAGAGGCTAAGGCACATGAGATCTCCAATACCCAGAAGGGTTTGTGCAGATTCTAAATAGCTTGAGAGATATTAAAATAAGTAATATTTTTAATGGAGTCCCTAAATCTAAACTTAGGGAAATTAAAATATTAATGTGAATTAATATAAAACTGTGTTAGAATGGTCCAAAAGTCACGGATCAAGCCAGATCTAATATTAGCTGTTGATTAGGGACTTAATCTCAGCCATTGATCTGTCAACGAGAAAAGTATAAGAGGAGGCTTGAGGGTCACATGGAGAACACACCAAGAGATCAAGATTTGGACTTTCTGGGGCTGGGTTTATTGAGAAAGTTGAGAGAGTGATCAGAATTGCAGCTGAGGAGCAGTGAATACAGAAGTAGAGAGGCATAGATAGTGTTGGGAGGATCAATGCAGAAGCCGGAACTACCGGGAAGAACCAGGAAAGCTGACGCAGAGGGCATAAGCTGGAACTACCAGGCACAACTAGAACTGCTGGGAACTGCCCAAACAGTCGGGAAAGCTAACGTAGAGGGAAGAAGCCAAAACTATCGAGAACTACTGGAACTGCCGGGAAAGCTAACGCAGAGGGTATAAGCTAGAACTGTCGGGAAAGATAACGCAGAGGATAGAAGTCAAAACTGTTGGGAAAGCTGACGCAAAGGGAAGAAGCCAGAAATGTCGAGAACAACTGGAACTACTGGGAAAGCTGACATAGAGGGTAGAAGAGGCTGACGCAGTGTATAGAGACTGACGCTGGGGTTTTTCGTGGGGCAGATTGGAGTTGAGGAGCTGTCGGAGTGTTTATCTAGGGTTTCAGCTGGAGCATCTGTCTCTGAAGGAGAGGTACTAATGCTGAGATTATTCTGTGTTGGGTGAGCCAGTTTTGGCACCCATATTGTATTAAGAAACTGCATAATAATAAAACCCTCAGATAGCTGCACCAATTTTCCCGCATTGGGTTTTTCCGAGGACATTGGTCCAAAAACAACAGTGTCACTTGTGTGTTTGTTTTGTTTCCTTTAGTTGATGATTTGTAATGTGTTGAGCATGTACTTGTATTTATTTCCAGTATTTACATGGTAAATAAATTTTTTAATTAACACAACAAGTAGGTAGGAATAAATCAAAAAGTACATAAAGGGTTTCTAATGGGTTATACTTAGAAATTCCAACATGGTATTAGAGCGTGGTTGTAGATCAGAAGAGAACTGAGGACATCAGCCAAGCAGAGTAGTAGCAGAAGAAAATAGTTGTCCTGAGTGACAGAAGTTGTTCCTAACAGAATAGAAGCAAGGAAGGGGTGACATAGTTCCTGGGTCATAAAGATTGAGCCAAGAAGAGGCAGCGCAGAGGCTGAGGGAGGCAAAGACAAGCTTACGCAAAGCCACCCAAAAGCCAGGAGAGCTGATGTAGTTGGCTGAGGAAGTTGATTTGCTGGTGCCGGGATTGTGCAGAGCTTAGGAGATCTAACCTTTAGTTTGCTGGGGTTTAGGAGGTTCTGAGTAAGTTGCAGAGCGGAGCTAGTGGAGTACTATATTCAGAACAATACTTAACAGGGCAAGACCAAGGTAGAGGGAGTTGTTGCTGAGGCAAATTTCTAGCTAAGGAATCCGGATCAGTGTTGTTGTTGCACAAACGATTAGAGAGGGGAAACTTGACGTTGGAAGAAAGATTTCCAGGTGGGAAATCAAGACTTAGAGGTAGTCTAGAAGAGAAATTCTAAACGGGAAGTAGAGAGACTCAAGAGTAGTCGAACCGAGAACTTCCAGACGGGAAGTGGAGAGACTCAGTAGAAGTCAAACCAAGAACTTTCAGGCAAGAAGTAAAGATACTCAGCAGGAGTCGAACAAAGAACTTCCAGATAAGAAGTAGACTCAACAAGAGTCGAAAAAAGAACTTCCAGACCGGAAGTAGACTCAGCAAGAGTCGAAAAAAAAACTTCCAGACGGGAAGTAGACTCAGCAGAAGTCGAATAAAGAACTTCTAGGTGGGAAGTAGAGAGACTTAGAGGAGTCAACAAGAAGAGCAGAGAGATGGCCATGAATGGGATGAGGGAGCAGGACAGGTTGGATGAGGCATCCAACTTTGTCATCTAGAAGGCCAGGATCCTTTTTGTTCTGTGTGCCATGAGTTCACACACACCACTTGAGTGGAAGTGGGGAGACATTGAGCTGTATTCAGGCGGACTACATGTGATGAGGGGCGGGATCCTTGAGGTACCCAACCTCTTAGATTAGACCTTGCTACGGGAACCCTAAAGAGGTGTAGTAGTACTGGTAGATGTCGGTAGAGACGGATGTAGATGGAGAGACAGAGGGAGATACAATGCAGGGTTCCCAGACAGCGTGGGGAAGCAGTGCAAGAAGTACGAGAGTGTTGCACTAGTGCAGGATGGCACACAGAGGTGTGCAACAATGCAATGCAACAATTAGCAATGACAGTGCTATGGGCAGCACGATGCAACAAGATGAGAGGGAGTTGCAGTACGGATGCAATAGTGGAAGTGGAAGGGCCATGGGTAGCAGTACAGGATGCAGTAGTGTGGATTATGGGCAGTAGACCTAGCATCAACATAGGGACTGATGGCGGATGATCAAGGTGATACTCAGTGAGGAGTATTGCTAGAGCACAATCCTCACTAAGAGTTAGTGTTGATTCGGGGTAGCATCGGATGTGCTCTAGCCACGAAATTTGGTGGAGAGGCTAAGGCACATGAGATCTCCAATACCCAAAAAGGGTTTGGGTAGATTCTAAATAGTTTGAGAGATTTTTTTGTAAGAAGAGCTTCGGCGTAAATCACATGAAAAAGATCTTTGTCGATGCGTTTCGAACCAACTAGTGTGGTTCATCGTCAGGACAAGTGAAGAAACAAATCTGGCCTAGCATGTTAAATAGACTGAGCAGAGACTCCAACGGCTACATAACAGCTAATTAACGGCTAATTTGGACTCTAAATTAGCCGTTAATTAGCCGTTATGTAGCCGTTGGAGTCTCTGCTCAGTCTATTTAACATGCTAGGCTAGATTTGTTTCTTCACTTGTCCTGACGATGAACCACACTAGTTGGTTCGAAACGCGTCGACAAAGATCTTTTTCATGTGATTTACACCGAAGCTCTTCTTACAAATTTGATGGATCACAGAAGCCTCAATTCTACTACAGTTTGAGAGATATTAAAACAATTAATATTTTTAATGGAGTCCCTAAATCTAAACTTAGGGAAATTAAAATATTATTGTGAATTAATATAAAATTGTGTTAGAATGGTCCAAAAGTCATGGATCAGGCCAGATCTAATCTTAGCCATTGATTAGGGACTTAATCTCGATCATTGATCTATCAACGATAAAAGTATAAGAGGAGGCTTGAGGGTCACTTGGAGAACACACCAAGAGATCAAGATTTTGACTTTCTGGGGCTGGGTTTGCTGAGAAAGTTGAGAGAGTGATCAAAGTTGTAGTTGAGGGGCAGTGAATACAGAAGCAGAGAGGCAGAGATAGTGCCAGGAGGATCAGTGCAAATGCCGAAACTATTGGGAGCTTCTGGGAAAGTCGACGCAGAGGGCAGAAGCTGGAACTGTCAGGAAAGATGACGCAGAGGGCAAAAGCCGAAACTGTCGGGAACAACCGGAACTGTTGGGAACTATCGAAACAGCCAGGAAAGCTGACGTAGAGGGCAGAAGTTGGAACTACTGGGAAAGCTGACACAGAGGGCAGAAGCCAGAACTGCTGGGAATATATGGAACTGTCGGGAATAGCTAGAATTGTCAAGAACTGTCGAGAAAGCTGACGAAGAGGGAAGAAGTAGGAACTGCCAAGAACAGTCGGAACTGCCGGGAAATTTGATGCAAAGGGCAGAAGAGGCTAAAGCAGTCCCTAGAGGCTGACGCTAGGGTTTTTCGTGGGGTAGATTGGAGCTGAGGAGCTACTAGAGTGTTTATCCAGGGTTTCAACAGGAGCATTTGTCTCTGAAGGAGAGGTACTACTGTCGAGATTATTCTATGTTGGGTGAGTCGGATTTGGCACCGAGATTGTATTCAAAAACTACATAATAATAAAACCCTCAGATAGTTGCACCGGTTTTCCCGCATTGGGTTTTTCTGAGGACATTGGTCCAAAAACAACGGTGTCACTTGTGTGTTTGTTTTGTTTCCTTCAGTTGATGATCTGTAACATTTTGTCTTTGAGGTTTCTACGAGCTTCATGATTGTGTATATTATCTTCCGAATTCATTGCATTAGGTTTCTTGTTGATCGACGTTTCGAACTAGCAATGGTGGTTCATCTTCAGGATGTGAAAGATTATTGAGCATGTACTTGTATTTATTTCTAGTATTTACATGGTAAATAACTTGTTAATTAATAGAACAAGTAGGTAGGAATAAATCATAAAGTACATGAAGGTTTTCTAATGGGTTAGACTTAGAAATTCCAATACATTGTAGTAGCAGAGGAAGAATATAGTGGGTTGAAGTCACTAAGTAACTCAGGAGCAGCAGTGGGCAGATGAGACTTGTTGAGAAATGGAGTTATGAACAACTCGACAAGAGTCTCGATGAGTTATGCCCTTAATGGAATAAGGCACAACTAGTTAGAAGATTGGATAATTGAGGTTGAATGTCCAGATGGACTTGGATCATTGATAGAGGCAATGTTGCAAATCAGGATTCGAATGGCTGGGCAGGGATAGGGTACGACCAAGAGGAGTTGTGATTGCATGCTACATTAGCTAAATGGTCAGAGTATCTTGTTGAGGGTAGATTGGTTGTCGATGGACTTACACCAGTCCTAGTTTTGTATCAGTGGATGTATAAGGTCCGTTATCGCTGGTACGAGAGCCCTAGATTGTTGTATTATTTCATGGGATTAATATAACGAAGATTGGGTTATTGTACAAAATTGTGTAAACATTTCTGTATATTTTTTGCACTAGTAGATTTATTGTTGTATATTGTTCGGCTTTGGAAAGTAGCTTCATTGTGATTCTTGGTTGGTAGCGTTAGTGATTTAAGATTATGTTCTAGACACCAGGATCATGGAAAAACTACGTGGTATCAGAGCATGCCTGAGCTACTTTGAAGGGAAAGTGAATTAGAGTGTGCACAATGAAGCAACTCAAAGGGAGTTGGGATTATATAGATCATGGAGTAGAGGGTTTAGCTAAAGACATGGATATGTGGTCTTGACTGGATGGGAAGCAAAATTGGTTGGGAGTTTTAGTGGATTGGTGGCGAGCCTCATGAATAACAATTTGTTGTAGGGAAAGTTTCTAATCATGGAATTGCCATGACATGTCATGGACGATTGGGATAGCCCGAGGATTGCTTTGGCATGGACGAGATCAACATGATCGAGTTAGCTTCATGTGTTGCATTGTAGATTGGCTAGCTAGTTTCTTCATTGGATCAGGGTGTTGCATATCCAAGGTTGGAGGGATTTGAACAAAATATGTTTGATCTAGGAGGATGAATGCTTACAAGATTAACCCAGTGGAGATCGTGTAGGCTCAGAGGGAGACTAGCTTCAGAGAAGTTTAGGATCTTCAAGTTTAGATGTGATGAGGCTAATACACTACCAAGATTGCAAGGTTCATTCTACAGAGTTTGTTACAACGATGGATGTCATATGGGCTAATGTCACTAGAGATGTTGATGGAGACTTCCTAGTATTGGAAGTACCTTCCTCGATAAGAGGGAGTGTTGATATTTGTAGCTTGGGAGGTACTCCAAGCCCTAGGTTCAAGGTTTGGAGGTTGGAGTGCCACATAACCACTTGTGGGTGTGAAACCCAAGCTTGTGGGATTTTCACCCAAGCGTGTGGGTGTGAATTCATAAGGGTTACTAGACATATGATGTATGGAGATATAGAGGATGTAGAGATGAACCAAACGCATCGAAAATCATCCAAATCCGAGTTGTTTATGTGGATAAATTAACTTTTGAAGTTAATGAGTGGGTTTGGTCAAGGTCATTTAGGTGATTAGAGGCATTTTGACAAGTTGTCAACCCCACATGTGTGTTTTGATGAAGCCCTCATTAAAGATATAACTTGAGGTGAGTTTGGAGTCATTTTGTCACATCACATAAGCATTTAATCATCAAATACCTTTGTGATTGGACAACAAGATTAAGAAAGAATGCAAGAGGTTAGGAGAACAAGTTTAGGCTTGTTTTAAGAGTGCATATTTCTGAGGAACAAGGCCACATGTATGAAGCATGTACAAAAGAAATTTCGACATGTCTTGGCCTTCTTGAAGCAGTCCATAAGTGCAGATACTAAGTCATTGGGTTAGAGGTGAGTTAGGGATTCTTTTGTCAATTGTTTAAGTGTGCTTTTTCATATTGTTTGGGCCACATATTGGTGCAGTTTTAGCAACATTGAGGAGGTAGATTTGAGTGAGTCGAGAGGCCTAGGAGAGACCCTCTAACCCAGCCACATTCATTTCTTGAAGGTCGCGGCCTAAACAAACCATTCCTCCATGAAGGTACAAGTATGTTGTACAATGTTGTGAGGAAGATCATCAAGATCTACTTTTGTGCTTTGGTGCTTAGAATGAACATCAACTAAAGCATCCTAGTTGGATAAGGTAAACACAGATTGGGAACTAGTTTAGGGTTGTTGGTGTGCACTAACCAAATCAGTACATGCAAGAACCCTAGGCAATGAGGCAGCAATAATACATTGCAGATGACTCGTTGGTGATGGATGGATGCTAGGTAGATGGTGTCCTAAAAGAGGGAAGCTAGTGGGATATTGTTAGCATTGAAGAGAAAGGATGATCCTAATGGTTGGATGCCCTAACCAGTGAGTAGATGCTATAACACGTATTGGACACTCATGGTCTAATGGAGGGCAACATGAGAGTGAACCAAATGTAGGCTTAGGATTAAGGTGGTTGCTAGAGTAACAATAGATGAACTCAAGGGTCTGATTAACTAGGAGTAGTTTTAGTTTCCCTAGACTTGTCATGTGGAGAAGGACAACTACAACAGAAGATGGGCAATCCTCCTAGCCTATGCTCATTATGGGTGATGGAAATCTTGCAGTGATAGGTGGCATCCCTTCATGCCTTATGTAAGTCTTCATCGTAGCAGTGCAGGAAGACTATAGTGGGTTGCAGTCCCTGAGTAGCTGAGGAGCAGTAGTTGGCAGATGAGAATTGCTCACAAACAGAGTTGTGAACAACTCGACAGGAGTCTCGATGAGTTATGCCCTTGATGGAATAAGGCACAACTACTAAGAAGATTGGATATCTGAGGTTCAATGGCCAAATAGACTTGGGTCATTGAAATATTTAGTGCTGCATATCGGGAGTTGAAGGACCAGGCAGGTACATGGTACAACTGAGAGGAGTTGTGAATGCATGCTACAACACCCATATGGTCATAGTATCTTGGGTAAGGTAGATTGGTTGTCAATGGACTTACACCAAGCCCTAGTCTTATATATTTGTTTGAGTGGATGTATAAGGGCCATTATCCATGGTACGAGAGCCCTAGACTATTGTAATATTCCATTGGATTAATATAACGAAGATTGGGTTATCGTACAAAATTGTGTATATTTTATGCACTAGTACATTTACTGTTGTATTTTTTTCCATTATGGAAAGTAGCTTCTTTGTGATTCTTGGTTTGGTAGATTAAATGATTTAAGTTTATATCCTAGACACCAAGATCATGGAAAAACAACAATTATAACCATTAAACTTTAGAAAAATAATTAATACAAGTAAAACTCTATAACATCATTTTATTCATGATTGCGTTGTTTCTTCCTTGTGTCTTGTGGGTGTCGGTTGTATCCTCTTCCATATCATAATTTTCCATCTTTGAGCACGTATGGATACTTTGATTAAGTTATGATGATAATCTGACTTTACAAAATAACGGTTCGTAGCAAAATTCAATAGCCTTTTATTCACATAAGCTTTGCTAATCATAAGTTTTGAAAATATATATTTTCAAACACAGGATTAAGCCTTAATTATATCTTTTAATATATGTTAATTCGTGCTACAGGGGAGTTGATTTATGCGGAGGGTAACATATGCAAAGTTGTAGCAATGAGGGAACAAAGGTTCTGCCGAACATATATCTTTTTCCCACATCCTTCAAAATTACTAGAACGAACACTGGTTGCAAAGCCATGTATACCTTCTTCATTTGTTTACGATCAATAAATATTGTTAAGCACTTGAACTATGTCCTAATTACATGTCGATTCACCTTATAAATGCCAAAAATACTATTTTATAATATCAATATATATAATCTTCTTGGTTTGTTAACATATAGTAATCATTACATAAAACATTAGAGTAAATGTCATTGAGCATTGGAATGATACCCTGATTGTGTGTAGATTCACGAAATAAATGCTTACATTTACCAAGAAGAAAGTTTTCTTAATCGTAGCGTTAAGAATTTTTTCTATATCCGCTAATAACCATCAACGAAGGTTCTGTTAATTGTAAAATTGAGTCTTACTTAAAAAAAAAATATATTCGTTTCTTTGTGTCACAGATGGTTGTTTGGATCTATGTAACATTTCACTAGAATGTTGCCATTGTATGAGGCAATGTGTGGAAGAATTGTATAGAGGGGGGATGATTGAATCTATGTAAAATTTCAATTCGCAAAAATGTTGCCATAAAATGAGGCAATGTGTGAAAGACATATGCGAAAGGAGGATGATTGAATCTATGTAACGTTTCCCCAAAACGTTGTCGGAAAATGAGGCAATGTGTGGAAGAAGTGTGCAAATTAAAAGAAGTGTACAAAGGGGATCTGCACATTATTTCAATTTTCTATGAAAAATATTGGCTACGAAGATATATGCATCTTCTTGACTTGTTTACAAACAATAAAAGTTATTATGAACTTGAACGATGTGTTGATTACACATTGATTTGTTGAAAAAATGCCAAAATGACTTTTTTAGAATATCGATAGATACAATTTTATTGATATGCGTCAGAGTAAATTCTATTAAGCACTCGAGTGATGGTATGATTGCACATCAATTCGTTGAATAGATATTAATAGTTCAACTAAGCCTTAACTAAAAAAAATTAATGTGTTGTTGACCCAGGTCCAGGTGTGACGAAGGACCCTTCCAAGACCTTTTACTTTCATGATGTGTTAAATTGAATTTTTAAAACAACATAAGTGAATACATCTGCATGCTGTAAAGAAGAGGAATAAGACAATCATAAGCACATGAAAACATAAGTCGTTGATAACAGAGTTCATCCAAGAGGGACTACATCTCTGGGCCTCGGTGTCAAGATGGTGTAGGATGCTACATTAAGCGTTGTCAATAGTGATGATGTACATAGAGGTGATGTCGTTATCATACAAGGAAAAATGCCCTCACGCAAGAGTGGCTCTAAGATATGTTCCGCTATAGGAACTCTCAGTCAAAAGGACTCCTATCAGTATGACACATACTCATGCATGATGAGCATCCTGCCAACATGGCATAACAGGGATCTCAATGCAAAACATACATGACGACAACATGAGTATACCATCAACCAACAAAGGGATCTTAGAACACAACATGATGAATCATGACAAAAAGTACATCACACAAATGATTTTGCATCACATCAAGAAGGAATCATGAAAACGAGTAATAAACAAGATCCCTCATCAAACATAAAACAGGGATCTATGTAGCACAATGCATAGCGAAAAGAAGTACATGAACATACTGCATATACCTCACATCCAGGGCCATATGAAGAAGTGGATATCAAACTATTGAAGTTGTTCGTGCCATCAATCTCACAGCGTCGAATCGCATGGAAATGATTGCTCACTCATGAATGTTGACACCTTCACTCCACTTAGAAAAGTGGCCGGAAAATGAAATGAGAAAATGAAAAATCTAAACACGCCATCAGATTTGTGGCGTCAAATAGTGCAAAATTGACTGTCAAATTTCTAAATTATGAGAAAATGAAAATTTGGGGCATAAGGAATCTTTTAGATTCCCCCTAGATTCCTCAAAGATTCCCTCCTCCTGGTCCTCTGCAAATCAACTGCTCAGATCAGGAAACTGACAGCGCCATTAGGTTCATGTCACCGAGAGGTGTGAGATCGACATAAATTTTGTCCAATTTGGACATTGCAAAAATTTCACCCTCTTGGAAATTTCGCTGAGTCATGGTTCTCCCTGCATTAAAAAATTAATTAAAAAATATTCTGCCTCATTTCTCGTGCCCACTCCTGGTTCTTCCATTTGCCTAGGTGCATTGTGCAAATGAGTGTTTATATTAAATACCGAGTGAATTTCCCAATAAACCAGTTGTGTTGAGTTGGTTTAGGATTCGTTTATTACGAAGGAGGTCAGGCGATCAAACCCAACCTCCTTTTTACATAACAAAATTTGTTGATTTTTAAAAAATGGGTTGGATTGTTGTAATGAATGATGGTGGTTGACGCTGGGTCCATGCCACAAGGGCCGACCCACCTTAATATATGTTTTTTTTGTTTAAGTGGGTTGGGTCCGTGCCCCAAGGGTTGACCCACCCAAAAACTCTGCTCCGTTGGTTTCAACTGTTCCGTGGGAGGGGCCGGAGGTCGTGGTCCGCCCCTCCACCAACATTATGGTTATGTGGATAGAGTTGGAGAGGCGTGGGGTGGTGGGGGTGGTGGCCCACCACCTCCCCTTTTTATATATATATTTTTAATTTTTCATATAATAAGATAATTTTGAAATTTTCAAAATTTGGTCGAAGGAGTCATTTTAACGAGGCAAAAATTTAACCCGGAATCTGGCCAGAGTTGGCCGAATTCATCCGCCTCCAAATTGTGTCTCCATTAACCTACCCATTCAACAAAAGTCAACCAAAATGTTGACTTCCTCTATCTTCTTCATTCGAACTCGGATAGACGAACCATTCACACCGCCACGATCACGACGAC
This sequence comes from Pinus taeda, assembly GCA_000404065.3. NCBI lineage: Eukaryota > Viridiplantae > Streptophyta > Pinopsida > Pinales > Pinaceae > Pinus > Pinus taeda. Next base: position 21,512 of record APFE031595150.1, on the reverse strand, counting down.
AAGATCTTTAACATGAACCTGGTTCGATCATAATCCAAACACTTTGATTTTTGAACTTTCATAAGCCCTCTTTCTCCTATGTGTGTCTCTGGAGTCACCTGGATCAATCCTCCCCACTGAGGAGCTTTTGGTCCTCCAAAAGCATGAAAAACAATCTGCAACTTTTCTATAACTTGTCTGCATCACAAGCATCCTGAAAGGCCTCGCTTCCATCTCCTTCACCTTTGTTCTTTGGAGCCTTAAGCGATGAGCCGACACCTGCAACCTATAATAAATTGTTTGCAAATTACATGCTTGACTTTCATGACCAACTAATGACCTAAGCATCCCATACTTGCCACGAGTTCATAACACATACTCGGTGGTCAAGTTTACATCAAGGTGGACGCAATACCCCAGCTACGAAAACAAAGCCAACATATCATTGTTGCTTCAACAAGTGATGGAAAACTCATCATCACTACAACACATGATTTACAAAGTAAGGCCAACACTATTTGCTTTCGCAAGTGATGGAAACACAACATCACTTTCATAGTTTATCATGCAACTCAAAATAATATCAAACATCATTCTTGCTGAACAAGTGATGGAAACACATCATCACTTTTACATTTTAAAATGCAACAAATGATTTACAAAAGCATGACCATGAAATGATAACATATCTAGAAACCATTTTTCACTTATCAAGGTGAATGGGTCACCTCCTTTGGTGATTTTACTTGTCGAACAATCGTTTCACTTGGTTCATGCACCAACACTTTGTCTTTAAGGCGTTGCTCTGGATGGAGCCTCCAATAAGTGGCTTTTTGATGGCCACCTTTGTCACAATGACTGCAATACATATTCTTCCTCCATATTTGCTTACCATGTTTCTTTCCTTACTATTGAGAGGGTCTTTCACGCCTCATCCTTTTATGTGTTGCCATTCTTTTCCAACACTTAGAAAATGTATGGTTATGTAATCCACAAAAGGTACATGTTTTTCAATGCCATGTTTTACGTTCATCATCAAAACCATGATTACAATTGAAATGAACATTCGAATGTTGAGAGTGACTATATCTTTCCATGCTGTTTATGATGTAAGTATGGCGATGAGAGCTTGTCTCAGCTCTTTCCCTACAATGGGTATTGTCATGGGATGATGGGGATGTGTTCCCGTCATTCTCTTTCCTCGACAATTTCGACGATGTCTCAGAAGAATCTGACACCTTCGAGCATTCTCCTTTGGTGTATCTCGAGCCCGCAAATTGAGGTCTCTGCATAACCTCCAATGGTTGAGTTATGCCTTGGTTATTAACACCAAGTTCTTTTTCCTCTTCGTGCCTCGTCCTGGTAAGGATCCTCATGTTTGTCCCTGTAATTGGGATCTCCAAATCTCCAATAAAAATCATACTATGTGACGACGAAACCAAAAGGAAATCAACATCTTTTGCCTCCTCTGTCGATTTGGAAAGAACTAATGAGGGCTTCTCATCATCTGTTGTTGGTAGTTTGCTAGCTGTCTCGGCGCATTCCCCAACTTCCTTTCTGACATACCCAATTATTGTTCGACAGGGTAATTCTTCTACTTTGATGGGGTTGAAAATTCCTTGGCCATTAATTCCCAATCCTTTTCCTTCATACCCCATTTTCTTCAACAGTTTGGAGCCAATTCTGGTGGTATGATTTTCAAAAACAACAAAATCATCATCAGGACACATACATGAATTCAGAGAATTAATTTTTACCTCACATGGGTCACGCTGTGACTTTTCCAAGACCTCGTCCTTTGCTTGTAGGTGTCGTAGCAAACTAGGTTTCTCCTCTTTCTCGTCATGTAGACGCATCTTCAATTCAACGTTCTTTGTTTGAAGACTTTGGTTGTTGTGCTTCAGTTCTTCCAGGGTCTCTTCCGTGGCTTGCAATTGAAGCTGTAATCTCTCCTTTTCCTCTGTCTTTTTCTGTAGAGTTTTATACATTATTTCCTCCCATTTGGAAATTTTGAGCATGATCTCATACATCGCTTTTTCACCCTCGGTCGCTGCATGTTCCATTGTTCACGCTGCAATTCACATCCACGCAAAGACCGCTCTGATACCACTTGATCCAAGGCCAGGTGTGACGAAGGACCCTTCCAAGACATTTTACTTTCGTCATGTGTTAAATTGCATTTTTAAAAGAACATAAGTGAATACATCTGCATGCTGTAAAGAAGAGGAACAAGACAATCATTAGCACATGAAAACATAAGCCATTGATAACGGAGTTCATCCAGGAGGGACTACGTTTCCGGGCCCTGGTGTCAAGATGGTGTAGGCCGCTCAATTAAAGTGTTGTCAATAGCGATGATGTACATAGAGGTGATGTCGTTATCATACAAGGAAAAATGCCCTCACGCAAGAGTGGCTCCAAGAGATATTCCGCTATAGGAACTCTTAGTCAAAAGGACTCCTATCAGAATGACACATATTCATGCATGATGAGCATCATGCCAACATGGCATAATAGAGATCTCAATGCAAAGCATACGTGACGACAACATGAATATCCCATCAACCAACAAAGGGATCTCAGAACACAACATGACGAATCATGACAATAAGTACATCACAAAAAATGATTCCGCGTCACATCAAGCAAGAATCATGAAAACAAGTAATAAACAAGATCCCTCATCAAACACCAAACAAGGATCTGTGCAGCACAATGCATATAAAAAGAATTACATGAACATACTACATATACCTCACATCCAGGGCCATTTGAAGAAGCAGATGTCAAACTGCTGAAGTTGTTCGTGCCATCAATCTCACAACGTCGAATCGCATGGAAATGATTGCTCGCTCATGAATGCTGACACCCGCACTCCACTTAGAAAAGTGGCTGGAAAATGAAATGAGCAAATGAAAAATCTGAACACACCATCAGATTTGTGGCGTTGAATAGTGCAAAATCGACTATCAAATTTCTGAATTATGAGAAAATGAAAATCTGGGGCTTAAGGAATCTTTTAGATTCCCCCTAAATTCCTTAAAGATTCTCTCTCCGGGTCCTCTGCAAGTTGGCTGCTCAGATCAGGAAATTGATTGCGCCATCAGGTTCATGTCACTGAGAGGTGTAAGATCGACATAAAGTTTGTCCAATTTGGACACTACAAAAATTTCACCCTCCTGGAAATTTCGCTTAGTGATGGGTTCGCTTGCATTAAAAAATTAATTAAAAAATATTCTGCCTCATTTTCCATGCCCACTCCCAGTTCTTCCATCTACCTAGGTGCAATGTGCAAATGAATGTTTATATTAAATCTTGGGCAGATTTCTCAATAAATCAGTTGTGTTGAGTTGGTGTAGGATTCATTTATTACACAGGAGGTCGGGCGGTCAAACCCTGCCTCCTCCTTTTTACATAACAAAATTTGTTAATTTTTTAAAAATGGGTTGGGTTGTTGTAATGAATGATTGTGGTTGAGGCTAGGTCCATGGCCCAAGGGCTGACCCACCTTAATATATGTTTATTTTTTTTTTGTTTAAGTGGGTTGGGCCCATGCCCCAAGGGCCGGCCCACCCAAAAACTCCGCTCTGTTGGTTTCCACTGTTCCGTGGGAGGGGTCAGGGGTCGTCGCCTGCCCCTCCACCAACATTATGGTTATGTGGATAGATTTGGAGAGATGTGAGGTGGTGGCCCACCACCTCCCCTTTTTTATATATTTTTTTAATTTTTCATATAATAAGGTAATTTTGAAAATTTTTAAATTTGGCCGAAGAAGCCATTTTAACGAGGCGAAAATTTCGCTCGGAATCTGGTCAGAGTTGGCCGAATTCCATCCACTGGAAAAATTCAAAATTGTGTCTCCATTAACCTGCCCAGTCAGCAAAAGTCAACCAAAACTTTGACTGCCTCTATCTTCCTCGTCAGGACTCGGATTGATGAACCGTTGGCACCACTGGGATCACGACGACGAGATATTTAACATGAACCTAGTTTGAGCATAATCCAAATACTTTGATTTTTGAGCTTTCATAAGCCCTCTTTGTCCTATGTGTGTCTCTAGAGCCACTTGGATCAATCCTTCCCGCTGACGAGCTTTTGGTACTCCAAAAGCATGAAAAACAATTTGCAACTTTTATGTACCTTGTCTGCATCACAAGCGTCATGAAAGGCCTCACTTCCATCTCCTTCACCTTTATTCTTCGAAGCCTTAAGTGATGAGCCGATACCTGCAACCTCTGCAACCTATAATGCATTATTTTGCAAATTACATGCTTGACTTTCATGACCAACTAATGACCTAAGCATCCCATAATTGCCACGAGTTCATAACACATACTCAGTGGTCAAGTTTACATCAAGATGGACGCAATACCCCAGCTACGAAAACAAGGCCAACATATCATTGTTGCTTCAACAAGTGATGGAAAACTCATCATCATTGCAACACATGATTTACAAAGTAAGGCCAACACAATTTTCTTTGACAAGTAATGGAAACACGACATCACTTTCACAGCTTATCATGCAACTCAAAATAATATCAAACATCATTGTTGTTGAACAAGTGATGGAAACACATCATCACTTTTACATTTTAGAATGCAAAAAATGATTTACAAAAGCATGACCATGAATGCTAACATATCTAGAAACCATTTTTCACTTATCAAGGTGAATGGGTCGCCTCCTTGTGGCTATTTTACTTGCCGAACAATCCTTTCACCTGGTTCATGCACCGACACTTTGTCTTTAAGGCGTTGCTCTGGATGGAGCCTCCAACAAGTGGCTTTTTGATGGCCACCTTTGTTGCAATGACTGCAATACATCTTCTTTCTCTAGATCTACTTACCATGTTTCTTTCCCTGTTGTTGAGAGGGTCTTTCACACCTCATCCTTTTCTGTGCTGCCATTCTTTTCCAACACTTAGAAAATTTATGGTTATGTAATCCACAAAAGGTACATGTTTTTCGATGCCATGTTTTACGTTCATCATTAACAACATGATTACGATCGAAATGAACATTTGAATGTCGAGAGTGGCTATACCTTTCCTTGATGTTTATGGTGTAAGTATGGCGATGAGAGCTTGCCTCAGCTCTTTCCCTGCAATGGGTGATGTCATGGGATGATGGGGATGTGTTCCCATCATTCTCTTTCCTTGACGATTTTGACGATGTCTCGGAAGAATCTGACACCTTCGAGCATTCCCCTTTGGTGTATCTCGAGCCTGCAAATTGAGATCTTTGCATAACCTCCAATGGTTGAGTTATGCCTTGTTTATTAAAACTAAGTTCTTTTTCCTCCTCGTGCCTCATCCTGGTAAGGAGCCTCATGTTTGTCCTTGTAATTGGGATCTCCACATCTCCAACAGAAATCATACTATGTGACAATGAAACCAAAAGGAAATCAACATCTTTTACCTCCTCTGTCGATTTGGAAAGAACTGATGAGGGCTTCTCATCATCTGTTGTTGGTGGTTCGCTAGCTGTCTCGGCACATTCCCCAACTTCCTTTCTGACATACCCAAGTCCTATTTGATAGGGTAATTCTTCTATTTTGATGGGGTTGGCAATGCCTTGGCCATTAAAGCCCAAGCCTTTTCCTTCATACCCCATTTTCTTCAACAGTTTGGAGCCCATTCCTATGGTATGATTTTCAAAAACAGTGAAATCATCATCAAGACACATACATGATTTCAGAGAATTACTTTTTACCTCACATGGGTTACGCTGCAGCTTTCCCAAGGCCTCATCCTTTGCTTGCATCTGTCGTAGCAAAATATGTTTCTGCTCTTTCTCGTCATGTAGACGCATCTTCAATTCAATGTTCTATGTTTGAAGACTTTGGTTGTTGTGCTTCAGTTCTTCTAGGGTCTCTTCTATGGCTTGCAACTAAAGCTGCAATCGCTCCTTTTCCTCTGTCTCTGTATGTAGAGTTTCATACATTATTTCCGCCCATTTGGAAATTTCGAGCATGGTCTCGTACATTGCTTTTTCACCCTCTGTTGCTACATGTTCCATTGTTCACGCTGCAATTCACATCCACGCAAAGACCGCTCTGATACCACTTGATCCAGGTTTGGTGTGACGAAGGACCCTTCCAAGACCTTTTACTTTTGTGATGTGTTAAATTGCATTTTTAAAAGAACATAAGTGAATACATCTGCATGTTGTAAAGAAGAGGAACAAGACAATCATCAGCACATGAAAACATAAGCCATTGATAATGGAGTTCATCCAGGAGTGACTACGTCTCCGCGCCTTTGTGTCAAGATGGTGTAGGCCGCTGCATTAAGTGTTGTCAATAGTGATGATGTGCATAGAGGTGATGTCGTTATCATACAAGGAAAAAGCCCTCATGCAAGAGTGGCTCCAAGAGATGTTCCATTATAGGAACTGTTAGTCAAAAGGACTCCTATCAGTATGACACATACTCATGCATGATGAGCATCCCGCCAACATGGCATAATAGGGATCTCAATGTAAAACATACATGACAACAACATGAGTATCCCATCAACCAAAAAAGGGATCTCAGAACACAACATGACTAATCATGACAACAAGTACATCACATAAATGATTCCGCGTCACATCAAGTAGGAATCATGAAAACAAGTAATAAACAAGATCCCTCATCAAACATCAAATAGTGATCTATGCTACACAATGCATAGCAAAAAGAAGTACATGAACATATTGCATATGCCTCACATCTAGGGCCATCTGAAGAAGCGAATGTCAAACTGCTAAAGTTGTTTGTGCCATCAATCTCACAACGTCGAATCACATGGAAATGACTGCTTGCTCATGAATGCTGACACTTGCACTCCACTTAGAAAAGTGGCCAGAAAATGAAATGAGAAAATGAAAAATCTGAACACAACATCAGATTTGTGGCTTCGAATAGTGCAAAATCAATTGTCAAATTTCTGAATTCTAAGAAAATGAAAATCTGGGGCTTAAGGAATCTTTTAGATTCCCCCTAAATTCCTCAAAGATTCCCTCCTCCAGGTCCTCTGCAAATCGGATGCTTAGATTAGGAAACTAACCACACCATTGGGTTCGTGTCCCCAAGAGGTGTAAGATCGACATAAAGTTTGTCCAATTTGGACATTGCAAAAATTTCACCCTCCTGGGAATTTCGCCCAATGATGGTTCCGCCTACATTAAAAAATTAATTAAAAAATATTCTACCTTGTTTTCCGTGCCCGCTCCTGGTTCTTCCATCTGCCTGGACGCACTGTGAAAATGAGTGTTTCTATTAAATCCCACGTGGATTTCTCAATAAATCAATTGTGTTGAGTTGGTTTAGGATTCGTTTATTACGGAGGAGGTCGGGCGGTCAAGCCCCGCCTCCTCCTTTTTACATAACAAAATTTGTTAATTTTTAAAAAATGGGTCAGGTTTTTGTAATGAATGAGGGTGGTTGAGGTTGGGTCTATGCCCCAAGGGTCGGCCCATCTTAATATATGTTTATTTTGTTTAAGTGGGTTGGGTCCGTGCCCTAAGGGCCGGCCCACCCAAAAACTCTGCTCCATTGGTTTCAACTGTTCTGTGGGAGGGGCCGGGGGTCATGGCCCACCTCTCCACCAACATTAAGGTTATGTGGATAGAGTTGGAGAGGCATGGGGTGGTGGCCCACCACCTCCCCTTTTTTATATATATATTTTTAATTTTTCATATAATAAGGTAATTTTGAAAATTTCAAAATTTGGCCGAAGGAGTCATTTTAACGAGGTGAAAATTTCGCCTCGAATTTGGCCGAAGTTGGCCGAATTCCATCCTCCGGAAAAAGTCCAAATTGTGTATCCATTAACCTGCCGAGTCAACAAAAGTCAACCAAAACTTTTACTGCCTCTATCTTCCTCATCTAGACTCGGATTGATGAATCATTCACACCACCGCGATCACGACGACAAGATCTTTAACATGAAACTAGTTTGAGAATAATCCAAACACTTTGATTTTTGAGCTTTGATAAGCCCTCTTTGTCCTGTGTGTGTCTTTGGAGCCACCTAGATCAGTTGTGCACAGTCTTCTACACCATAGTCAATATCTGCCATTACAAGTTTCCACATTATCGCAAACATTTATGTCTCAACACATTTTTCCCATATATGGATGCTCTTTGCACTTTTCCTTTTTCGCATATTGTGGTACTAAATACTTTCAACAGTTTGCACGTCACCTGTTATCATTACAATGATTTCATGATATACTATCTTATCTAATAACTTCATGGCTACTAACCTCATAAAACATTGATGTTTGTCGGTAATCCTTGATTCTATCAGCATATGGTTTGGCATGTAAAAATGATATGGATAACATGTTTGCGTTTGACCCTTGTCATTGATGTTGCTTTGGGTGATATCTCATTCCATGGAGTGAGTGAGGAAGTGCAGATGAATCTATGCAAAGGTGGATTTCATTGTGTAGAAAAAGGCTATGGAAAGGCCAAAGGTGCAGAGGTAAATAACGAGAAATTGCTAAAATGTAGGCATTCTCAAATAATGAAAAAATGCAAGTGCAAATAAGCTATGTGAATGTGGATTTCATTGTGCAGAGTAAGGAGGTGTAGAGGAAAGTTATGTGAAGGTTGGAGACAAAGAGGCACAACCTTAATCAATTAATTAACAATAGAGGTAGGGACTATGTTGCATTAGGGCTATTAATATTGTTTTATTTCTCCCCTATTTATACCCTATTAAGGACTTTCTTTAACTAATTTGTATTCCTCTTTATCCCCAAAGATTTATCTCTAATCGAATATATTGGTGAAAAAATTATTTAACTTTTAGTTCAAAATTTAATTTCTTAATCAATTTCCCCGTTATTTAATCTTTTTCTTAATTTCAATAATTTTACCTCATTTAACTTATTTTTGACTTTATGGCTTTTAATCTAGGAGTAAACTAATGTTTTATTCGGTTTTGGGTCAATCACCTTTTAATTTAGAATCAATAATGATTATCTCCTCCAATGGATCTAATTTAACCTCTACCCACTTGATCCAAATTTGTTTATAAATTCTTGGTTTGGCACTCTTTTACCTTCATTGCAAGATTTATGGGTCCATTTTGATGGGCAGAGTATCCACTTGAAATGTCAGACGTTTTGAAAAATTTGCATGGTTTAACTCCACAAATTTACACAAAAAGGAATGAAAAGTGTTAAATGCTACTCATAGAAGGTATAGTCCTTAGTCATCGTACCTCTAATAATAAAGTGATTATAGTCAATCCAACAAAAATTGAGGTTATTTTAAATATTCTAACTCCAAAAACACATAAAGAGGTACATAGGTTCTTCAAACATGCTAGTTACAATTACATGTTTATTAACAATTTTGCCCATGTATCCCCCATGTTGTTATTATTGTGTCCCCAAAGTATCCCACTATTGTTATTATTGTGCCCTTACATTATCACTGTTATGTAGGCTCTGATTATATTGTTGTTGGGTTGTGTTATATTCTTTCCACGACTAACCTACGTAGTGAACCAGGGGGTTAGAGGGGGGCGGAGCCCCCCTCTACGGGGTTCGGGGCAGCACTCCGAAAATTTTTTTTTTGGACCCTATATTAGGTTGGGCGAACCTACCTATGGTTTTTCGGTCCATAGATTTGGATGCGATGGTTTTCGGTCCATGGTATTGGATGCTTCGGCATGTATAAATATGTATTGTAACATTGAAAGGAATATAATGAAAAATCAAGCTGGTAGTCTCGGTTTTGAGATCTAGTGGAAAATCTCTGTGTATATTTGTTTTATGTGTTATGCTCTCGCATTTTTTATATTTCCTGTGATTTAGAATTCGTTAATTTCTGTACGGGTTAAAACCTACAATTTCCACCCAACTGAAAAGGCCACGCGTCAGAGAGAGATTGGGTCCATGGAAAAAGGTCAAGGGCTCCAAATCGGCCATCGACCCAATCACGTTAGCAGAAGGTGACCTCTACAACATCGGTGACATGGTTCACAAGGTCACAAAGGAAGCACTCCAGGAAGCCATGTTGGAGCAACAAATTGTGTTGGGGGCCCTAAGGGTGCAGCTGTAGGAACTACAGGTGTGGCCCCTATAAGAAGGAACTGTAGCCACCTACAGCACAACAGGCACATCAGTAGTGGAGCAGCTGCTACACGCAAAGATGGCCAACACCATAGTGCTACAGGAAGGAGTGCTAACAATAGAGAATGAGGACAACAGAGCTGCAATGGGTAGGATCAAGGGCCTTGGGCTTAATTTCGCTGCCATTCCATGAGACACATTGTACCAACTATAGGATGGAATAACAACAGAGCTCCACCTCAGGGAGGGCCACATGATTTAGGTGATGAGTGAGCAAAAGATCAACATCGAACAACTCAGCCTGCAACATGACGAACTAGTGTCACAAAACTAGCAGATCGTGTAGACAGTTGATGAAGCATGTCGGCGAGTCCTAGAGCTATCCATCGCCACAGACCTACCAACAGAGATGCAGATCCACTGTTTGGAAAGTGGAGTCTGAAACGTGCATGAAGAAACAACGCGTGTATAGCTAGAGTCTCCAGATTGCTGAGCTATGACTGAAGGTGCAGCCTTCCACTCCTCCAAAAGTTAGAGAGCAGTGCATTAGCGCTATTCAAAAAGGATTGGAAGAAATTGGATGAGAAGTAAAGGACTATACAAGTATGTTGGACCAAGCCTTTGGCATCCTCACACCCTTGTAGGAGGACCCCAACATACGGTGCCTGGAAACAGAGGCACACGAGCTTCAGGAGCAGTACGATAATGTAAGTGAAACTGTGCAGACAGTCATCCTCACTCAATAGCTAGAAAGGATGCAGTAAGCAAGGGCACTGAAAGAGCAGGTGGATACTGCAAGACAGATGTTGGCATTATGATGCCTTTGTTGTACTTGATGGCAACCCACTCATAGAAGAAGAACTCACATAGATGACAGTGCAGTAGGTTAGTAGCAAAGAGTTGATGATCAAACTGCAAAGAATGAAGAAAGCAGAGTATATATGCAGGTTCACTATATGCCAAGTCACGTACATATGCAGGTTACATGCAGGTTCACTATGTACCAAGTCAAGTATATACACAGGTTCACTATATACAAAAGAGCATATACACGCAGGGTTTCTCATCAAAAGTCGCGTATGCATATGCATGCACTTTCATGCACGGAAAAGCACGTACATGTGGGAAAGCTTATTTTTTGGTCCGTGGTATTTAGACCTATGGTTTTGGTCCTTGGTATTGCATCTGAACTGTTGAACCTAGGTATTGGGTCCCCAGTATTAGGTCTCAATGGTTTTGGACCATGGTATTGAGTAAGGCCTAAGACTATAAAAGGAGAAGAAGATCATTAGGCAAACAGATGGAGAAAGTCTTGAATATCTGATGAAGTATGAGATCTAGTATGCAGGTTATGGGTTCATGATGCTTTGCTTGATCTGAGCTAAGGAGAAATCTCAGCGGTAGATGGAGAACAAGATCTAAGGATAGATCGGGATCTAATGGCTTGGAATGAATCATCTCTATATGGTTTGATCATGTTTATTCTAGATCTGTATACAAACACATGTAATGTTCTAATCTGGGTATAACTTAAGTTTGAAATAGTTGCAACTCATGAATGAATATTTACAGATGTATACGTTGGTTGACTATGATAGAATCGCGTACATACGCAGTTTAGATACATATAAGTAGTGTATACCATATGAGATATGATATTGAAGTTACAAGTGGTTCTGGTTGTTGATGACTATTTATTGGTGTCAGTGTTTTTCATATTTAGTTTGGTTGATTTTTGATGGATGAGATCTATAATAGATCAAGATCATAATGACTTATCTTTATGTGATCTGATGGACTAGATCTGGTTGCTAACATACGTATTATCCTTGTATATGAAATGATCTGGGTATGTCTCAAGTTAGGAAGTGCAGTGAAGTTATAAGTAAGTAATTAATGACAAATACGCTAGTTCACTTTGGTGAAGTTGCGTATACACGCTGGTTGGGAACTTCCAAGTAGCGTATGCACTCTGACGCATGATTTCTAATAATATAGTTGGTTCTGAATATTGTTGCAGAGCTTTGTGCTCTACTCTGTGTTTTGGTGACTGTATTTTGTTGACAGAGTTTCAGTAATTCAGTATTTGGTGATTCAGAGATTGATGATGCTAGTGTTGATTGATTGTGTGCTTTAATGATATTGATGGGTCTAGTATGAAAATTGGATGAAACATGGCCTTCAGATTATGGTATTGTGCTTCAGGAGTATCCAGTCTAAAAATGTATGAAATGGGGTACCTGGAGGAAGAAAGAGAAGGTTTTAGCCTTCTATAGGTCGGCACCTACGTACTAGTACATCAGCTAGTACAAGAGCTAAGGGGGTGGTAGCTCCCTTCCAGTAGCAGCTGGAAAATGACTAAAGGTTGGAGCATTTTAGTAGGCCGGCATCTACATACTAGTAAATGGATCGGCTAGTACAAGAGCTAAGGGGGTTGTAGCTCCCTTCCAGGAGAGTCTGGAGAATTAGAGAAGGTTGTAGCCTTTTGTAGGTAGAATCTTGTGTACTGGTATAAGATTGCACCAATACAAAACTATTGTAAAAATAAGTTTCTTATTAAAAAGAAGATTGAGATGACTTGCAGCAGGTGGTTTTCACCCACATTGGGTTTCCACCTTACATCATGGTATTCATCTGTGCTTCTTGTGTGTGATGATCTATTCTATTTTATTGATCCTGTTTACTTTTCATATGGTTAATAATGTTCTGATGCACTCATTAAGGATTAGCTAACTGAATCGTAAGTTTATTGGATATACGCTTGTTGCATTACACAAAGTTTCATATACACGTGGTTTTCCTTAACTAAAGTAGCGTATATGAATCTTAATATGGAAATGAAAAAGTTATATTGATTTGATAATACTAATTCACCCCCCCCCCTCTCAGTATTATTTCCAACAATCGGTATCAGAGCAGGTCCTTTGGTATAAGCTTGATCACTTGAAGGAGATTCGTAGATCAATGGGAAAGAAGCTTAAGAAGAAAGCACCTAAGAAGAAGAAGACATCTCAGAAGAGCTATGACAGTGGGAGAATCGATTGGGGAATATGTGGAAGAATCACTTCAGATTCAGAATCACTTCAAGATGAAGATGAACAAGAAAAAGAACTAGCAGGTATGAATTTTCTATGCTCTAGTGATACATTTATCCATCCATTTGAAAATGATGAAAGTGATAGCGAAACAACTAAATTTTCTCTTATGGGTGAGCAAGAAAGATATCAAATAGAGGCAGAATTTAAAAGGCTTATAGAAAAAATTAGAGATCAACAAGATCTATTGAACAAAAGGGAATGTGCCTTCAAAGAAGAAGCTACCAAACTAAAAGCTTAATTAGAGGAAGGAAACAAGGTAAGGAAGTTATTCAAGGGCAAGGAAGATCAATGTCAAAAGCTGCAGGATGAAGTGAAATCATTAGGAAATGAAGTCAATGAAAGGAGCACAACAATCAAGAAACTCAGAGATAGATCCAGTTACTATGAAAGTCTTGAAGCTACGATCCTCTAGCTAAAAGAAAATCTTGAAGAATCAAAAAGGCAAAATAAAGAACTACTCCAAGCTCTTGGAAAACAAGAAAATGAAGTTCTTGAACTAAGATATCAGTTGGAAGAAGGAAGAAAGGCTGAAGAAAACATGAAGAAGCAGTATCATGAAAAGGAGAAGCAACATCAGGTTTAGGTAAATATTCTAAAAGATAAGTTAGAAGAAAAGGATAAGCTCTTACGATTTCAAGGTAGTACTAAGATCTTGGATCATATTCCTAGTAGTCAAAGATTTCCTACTATCAAAACTGGCCTTGGTTTTTATGAATATGTTGAAGATGAATCTAGCTCACAAGGAGAGGCAAGGAACTCTAATGAGAAATCTAAAATAATCAATAAGGAGATAAGAGGACAAACCCATCAATAGCCAAGGAAAAAAATTCTTCAAAGAAAATATTTTACTCCTCCGATGAATAATGTTGAATGTTATGTATGTCATAATCTTGGACATGTCGCAACTAGATGCAGAAGAATAATGGTTCAAGACCATCACACAGAAAGATCATCACGTTCTAGGTGCTTTAAGGGATATTGCTTTGCGTGCATAATGTTTGGTCACAAAGATGTTGATTGCTACAGAAGGAATATGAAACATGTAAGATGTTGTGCATGTAACAATTTTGGACATATCGCAAAGGTATGTAGGAACAAAGTATGGGAACCATACCAAAAGGAGAAAACATCATCACACTTGAAGATATGGAAGAAGCAGGAAGTCCAGTCAGAATGATGTGGCACAACACAATATGCAAACATAACAGACTCAGAGGGAGCTGAAAGTGTAAAACTTCAGTGTTCTAAATCTCATACGCAAGTTTCATAAAGGGAAGTCGCATATATAAGCAGGTTGGTTACTGCACAGTCGCATATATGTTAGTTTGAGGAAAAGAAGTGGGACAGGCTCAGGAAAAGGGGTCTGATATGATTCAGTCCATTATTTGCTCTGTTTCATAATGGTTACAATCTGTTGATGTTGTGTGGAAATGTCTTGATACTTGTAAAATGTTTAGAAATGATTTGATCTTAACTTGTGGATGATGATACTTCTTGCTGATATATGCATAATCAGATCTGATAGTAAGCAAGATGGCAAAGGTTCAGGGGGAGCATATGCTTTTAATATTGCATTGTTGGCATTATGGTTAGTAGTCCTTAGTGATGATGCTTATATGGCTAAATGATACATCTTGCTATGATATGGTTATGAGTTGTCCATGACAATCTCATATGATTCTTGGGGTTACATAGTTGGTGTTCAGATCAGAATTGTGGTTGATTCTCTGATGATGCATATATGGTGATTACATGGTGATCTTCATAAGGATAAGGAGAAGTACAAAGCTTGAATAAACATCTTCATTACTTGATGATGATTCACTCATATGCTACTGTCGTCATATGCATAAAGATCATATAATACAATTATGATTCAAAATTCCTACAGTTCTTGGTGCTGATGTCGATGAGGATTGTTGTTGTTGATGATATCAAGAAGTCTTGACAAATGACCTTGAGCTCAAGATGCATAGTGCTAGAAACATGAATGATTACTCAAAGTTGCATTGTTGGAGACATGATAATGATGAGTTCTTGCCTATATGATGATAGGTTGATACTTACATATGTTGATTGATACAGATGAGGGATGTCCCCAAGTGATGATAAATAGATGGTATATAAGATTATGCAGATCTTGATGTTGATGAGATGGCTATGGTGTCTTTCGCATATGATATAATGTGAATGATTTTTTAATGCTCAAGATCAAGAGTATGAATTGATTTCTATATGCAGACATATCTTGTCACAGGTTGATGCTATCTACACTAATGGACATATACAGGTTGTTGGTCTAGATGTTATTGACAGATGCTTATGGAGCAGATCATACACTATGTATGATAGTTACTGATGACTATCATGGTCTTATTTAGATGTTTGGTCTCTGTTATAAATGTCATATGTCTCATTCAATGTAATGTCATATCAAGACTCATGATGTAATAGTTTGTCTCTGTCTATTGTAGTCATTAGATGAATCCCTTTTGGTCATAAGATGTAATTTGAATTTATACCCCCAATATGCATGGGAAGGATGATGTAATATTTCAGTCATGTACAAACATTTGGTATCTGGTGTATCCCCACTTGGTTGGATGGATGAGTCAATATTGTATACCCCCACTTGATTGGGAGATGGATGTATGTATGAGTCCTTGGTGATAGGAAGGTCATTTATGATAGATTCATGTTCTTCTTGTAGAATATCTTTTTGTAGACCTTGCTTATAGTCAAGGGGAGCATGAACAGCACACTTCAGCAGAGCAGAGACTTCAGCATGTACTCAGAGGGAGCATGGACAGATTGGTACACCTTAGCATATACAAAGGGGGAGTTCATTCAAAAATTTCATACTCAAGGGGAGTATGGACAGCGAAATGTTTATCAAGGAAAGAGAATATCTTGGTCCACCCTTTGCACTTGATGTCAAAGGGGGAGAGTTATTTGGTGTTGTTTCCATCAACTCCAAAGGGGGTGATTGTTGGCATTATGATACAAGTGTTGTCCTTGATGGCAACTCACACAGATGATAGATCATAGTGCAATAGGTCAGTAGTAAAGAGTTGATGATTAGACTACAAAGAATGAAGAAAGAAGAGTATATACGCAGGTTCACTATATACCAAGTTGCGTACATATGCAGGTTGTATGCAGGTTCACTATGTACCAAGTCGTGTATATACGTAGGTTCGCTATATACCAAGTAGGGTATACACGTAGGTTCACTATATACAAAGGAGCGTATACATGCGGGATTTCTGATCAAAAGTCGCGTATGTGTATGCACACACTTTCATGCACGGAAAAGTGCGTACATGTGGGAAATATTATTTTTGGGTCCGTGGTATTTAGACCTATGGTTTTGGTCCTTGGTATTGCGTTCGAAGTGTTGAACCCAAGAATTGGGTCCCTAGTATTGGTTCTCAATGGTTTTGGACCATGGTATTGAGTAAGGCCTAAGACTATAAAAGGAGAAGAAGATCATTAGGCAAGGGCATTGAGAAAGTCTTGAATATCTAATGAAGTATGAGATCTAGTATGCAGGTTATGGGTTCATGATGATTTGCTTGATCTGAGCTAAGGAGGAATCTCAGCGGTAGATGGAGAACAAGATCTAAGGATAGATCAGGATCAAATGGCTTGGAATGAATCATCTCTATATGGTTTGATCATGTTTATTATAGATCTGTATACTGACACATGTAATGTTCTGATCTAGGTATAACTTAAGTTTGAAATAGCTGCAACTCATGAATGAATATTTACAGATGTATATGCTGGTAGAGTATGATAGAAACGCGTACATACGCAGGTTAGATACATCTAAGTAGTGTATACCATATGAGCTATGATGTTGAAGTTACAAGTGGTTCTGGTTGTTGATGACTGTTTACTGGTGTCAGTATTCTACATATTCAGTTTGGTTGATTTTGTTTAGCTTCAGTGTCGATGGATGAGATCTATGATAGATCAGGATCATAATGACTTATATTTATGTGATCTTATGGACTAGATCTGTTTGCCAACATATGTATTATCCTTGTATATGAAATGATCTAGGTATGTATGAAGTCAAGAAGTGCAACGAAGTTATAAGTAAGTAATTATGACATATACACTGGTTTGCTTTGGTGAAGTTGTGTATACACACTGGTTTGGCACTTCCAAGTAGCGTATGCACTCTGATGCATGATTTTTGATGATACAATTGGTTCTGAATATTGTTGCAGAGTTCAGTGTTCCAATCTGTGTTCTGGTGACTGCATTTTGTTGACAAAGTTTCAGTGATTCAGTATTTGGTGATTTAGAGATTGATGATGCTAGTGTTAATTGAGTGTGTTCTTCAATGATATTGATGGGTCCCTAAGCTCCTGAAGAGATACGGCTGAGGTAACCACAAACCAATCTTTGGATTGCAGGTTCTAGCCCACCTGCAATCAGAGAGGGCTCTCTCTTAATGATTTATCTTTGTTGATGATGATTTTAGGCTAGCTATTGGGTTTAGTGGGTTTTGTTGGTGTTTGGGTGGAAGATAGATGTAAGGAAGATAATTCCAAGTAGAGAGGCAAGGGATAGTGTGATAAGTTTCAAACCATTGGGCATGGAGTCATGGATTGAGGTTTGCTGTTGCGATTTCTTGGTCACAAGAGGATTATAGAGCGGGATAGCTATACGTGAAATAATACGAATTTCTGAAAAGATGGGATGAAAGTCAGAGATGAAATGCAATTAAGAATCTTTCATCAAATAACAGAGAAGGGAAATGAATGTATGGTTATCTAGGAGAAATTAAGAATTCCTAACTAATCATTCATATGTGAAAGAAATAGTGTAAACATGATCATTTAAGTATGCATATTCATAACTATTCCTGATGAAAACATATAGAAATCACAGAAATTAAGCATAGGGTGCTGCCAAGAAAATCCTAAACTATTCTTCTTTTTTGTAAACTCAGATGGTGGAACACAAACAGTAAAGCAAACATGAATAAAAAATGAAACAGAGTTAAGGAACACTTATTGAGCCATGTAGAAGCACAGGAATTCCACAGTGACTCTTTGGCCAATTAGACACAGCAGACAGTTTTCATAATCCATGCACTTCAGCAGTCTTTGATTATAGAAATTATCACATTTACAGTGCGAGTCTCTGCTCAAGCAAAATATCAAACTAACAAAGATCAACTGACCAACCCTTACTCCATTTTTAAGGGTGGTTTATATAGGTAAAATATCTAAAAGTATTTATTACAACTGACCTAAACAGGTCTGCAAGAAAGAAGCTTTCTAAAACCTAACTTATGCTGGAATTAAATGCAAGTAAGTCTTTTTTGGGCTGCGCCAGAGGCATCTGGATCAAAAGTGAGTTGATGGGGTGTCCTCTGTGACTTGGTGCAGTGGTTCTGTAATAACTGTGCATCAAGTTCTAGTCCACTGATCTGATGTGAGTTTTAATGTGCAGTCAATTGTGGTGGTGAGCTTTGAATGGTTCCTTAACTGCTTCCTGACTTTCAAGGTTTCTTTTTAATGCTTCATTCGCCTCGAGCCTTCAGAAGATCTCCGCTGATACACTTTGCCGCTACACTGATACTCTTTGACATGGTTCTTGGCTGCATAATTTCTCTGATATTCTTTAACCTCTGAATCGGGTCTCTCTCTATCTTCTGATGCGTTCAAAACTGCAAAATCGGGCTTTTTCGGCCCTTTTCAGTGCAAAATTGGCCGAGGAATCAAAAGATTACCTAAAGATTCACCAATATGGCCTATTTCCCGTAGCGATGCGCGATTAGCGCTAAGCGTTAATCGTGCATCGAAAACTGCCTCAGAAATTCGATCCGGGGCTCCGAAGCTTGATTTTTGTGCTTGTGCGTTTCCTTTTTCAACTGCTGACATCAGCATGACATCAGCAGTACGGCGGATGACGTCAACAGTGGGACCCCCCTGTACGGATGTGACGTCAGCAGAGTGACATGGCAGTACGGCAGGGTGATGATGTGGCGGGACACGGTGGCAGGGTGACGTGAGCCAGGTGCAGGCAGGAAGGGGTGAGGTGGAGGTGACGTGGCGGGGTGACGCGGTGCTCCTATTACACGAGGGGAGGGTGGTTTTGGTATGCATCGGACCGCCTTTGGTACAGAGGTGGTTTTTGTCAGGGGCGGCCCGATGCAATGGGATGCCGCCAGTTGTCCCGGTGTACGTCGGTAAAACCGTCGGACATCGGGTGCTAACGAACACTCACAAGAGGGCGACCGATATGCATAAGAGCCGTCAGATATGGGAGGGTTGATCCGATGGTGGTCGGGAGGAGAAGATGCACGGGGTTTAGTTAAGGTGCGCACACGATAAACTTTAATATTTGCAGCTGTGGGTGGGTTTCAAATGTTAGAAAATGGTGCAATGTGTTTGGCGTGTTGGTTATTTATTAATCAACTATTAATAAATTCCAAAAACGAAATGCGTGGGGGTTTTTGAATGCATTTGAAGGGGGGTTTTTGTGTTTTGGAAGGAGTCCAAACACCTCGGAGGGGAAATTTATGCAGAGATGAGGGTTCTTACTAAGGTCCAGGTGACTTAGTAATTCCCAAGGAGATACTTATTGTTATGTTTCAACCAGAGGAAGGGGATATTTACATAGGGGAATTATTATCATAGTTCTGATAGGGGGAAGGGAAATAGATAGGGATTTACATAATAATGTCAAGATTTAATATGAAAATGACAAGTAAGCGCTAAGTTTCAGAGGTCTTAGGCTTCAAAGGGGAGATAGAACTTTGTAGAGAAAATATGTACCCTCCTTGGATAAAGCAGATCTTTATCAAGGCAAATGATATGGAAAATGATTAAACTAAGAGATATCAAGCAGATCTTGACCTCTTTAGGGGAAGTTAGTAAATGATTTAGGGAAGAGGAAGAAGGGGAAGTTAGTCATGCCTCGTTTGAATTCCTTCAGATGGGAACTGCCTGCTAACTATGATCTGGATAAATATAACACTTGAAAATGTGGAATTGATCACAAATCACCATTCTGCAACCTCAAGATTACCTACCCAGCCTACTTACCTAACATTTTTTCTTCTTTTTGGTTTGGGTGCACTTAGACTTGTAGACCCAGCTTTTCAACTTTTTCTTTTTCTGTCCTACTATCTACAAACTACCCTTATTTCTTCCAAGGGCCCAGATTAAGCAGTTGGGCTCCTTTGATTCTCTGCCTATCTAAGAATCTGCCAAGATTAAGCTATTTGGATAGATTATTTATTCTCTATATTCTAAAACAGGAAATTGAAACCTAGGGAGACCAAGATTAAGCTGTTTGGACCTCCCTTTAGCTGAAAATTCTACAAAGATGGAATAATTCTTCAAAATTGGAATGCAGAAGTTGCACTCTGAGCAGCACACTCTCATGGCCTCTTTCTCTGGTGACTGTTAGCAAATATGGAGCATTGCAGGATGCAAAGTATGACATATTTGACCTGTAAAAATGTCAATCATGAAATATGAGTAACCTGCTGCAGCAGGAGGCTAAGAATGGCTCCACTTGGGGATGGCATCTCCTTGTGAGAAGCCAAGAACAGCAGGTCAGACTGCCTTGATCTTCTGTTGTTGCTGTGCATTGAAAACTTCTTAGTGCTGACTGATTAGATTAGTTTGAAAATTTTGACCACAAACAACACTTTCCCTCAACTGATTTGCTGGTAAATTGTGAAGCACTGTCTGCTTTCTTCTGCGTGCTTTAGCATATGGACTGTTACAAAATAAAATAAAGTGCTGATATATACAAACATTTATGTACAGAAAATAACACCGCCGGTTCTTTCTTAATCAAAAGGGATCATGGTAATGTTTTAGCATTCGGCCATTAACAGGGCCTTCTTCCATTGTGTTGCCATCCAGAGATTTGAGGAAATATGTGTTATTGCCTTGCACTGCACTGATAATGTATGGACCTTTCCACAAAAAGTCGAATTTTGCATGTTTTCCCTTTTCCTCTCTTCGTGAGTCCCACCTTAGAACTTTGCTGCCAACCCGGAAATCCTCTGCTTTAGCTTTCTTATCAAACATCTTTTTGAGTTTCTCTTGCAACATCTGAGCTCTATCATACACTTGCTCTCTGGTTTGTTGAAGGTGAATGGTTTGATTAACTCTTCTCTGAATGTCATTTGGTTCAGCCTGAATCTCCTGCAACAGTTTGATAGTAGGAATGCCCAAAGATGAAGGAAATCTAGCCTCCATACCATATACTAGCTCATAAGGGCTCATCCCAATGGATTTCTTGGTTGAAAGTCTATCTGCCCACAGAGCATTTGTGAGCTTCCTATGCCAGTTCTTTTTGTTTTCCTCTAGCAGTTTCTTTA